>CM035424.1:23884631-23952131 GCA_020310875.1 Ceratopteris richardii | reverse complement strand
GAAAAAAATATTTTGTGCTAATTGGATGCTTCTAACATTATCACAATAGATAATGATAGGCTTTTGCACTTCCATGCCTCAATATGCAAGTAGCATTTTTGGCCATGAAGTTTTGCACGCTCTCATTGCAACACCTCTGCACTCAGCCTCCCTACTTGATAAAGCAATAGTGGGTTGCTTCTTACTGCTCCATGTTACAGCTACACTTCCAAATGAGAATAGAAAACCACTAGTAGATCTTCTATGTGGAATACTACTAGACCAACCTGCATCGGTGTATCCATGAACCTGAATTCTACACCAGATTCATAAAACAATGCATAATCCAAAGTAGCTCTCACATGACGTAGAGTGCATCTTAGAGCATCTAAATGTGGTTTCTTGGGAACCTGCATAAATTGACTTTGAAGTCCTATAGTGTAGCTTAGATCAGGTCTTGTAATTGTGAGACATATTAGACTTCCCACTATATTCGTGTACATAGTAGCATTTTCCAATGCTTCACTTGATTTAGTATCCAACTTCAAATTCTAATCTAATGGCACAGAAAAAAGCAAAGCACACTAAGATCTTTTATGTCAAATTCCCAAATAAGGATTTGCTTTACCTCTTTAATGCTTTCTTCATTATCACCACCTACAATCAAGTCATCAACATAAATATCCACAATGAGATGCCATCATCACCCTTCCTTGCATATAATGAGTGGTCAACATCACACATAGAAAATCCAATGGTGGTTAAATAATGTGCAATCCTTGCATGCCAAGCACCAAGGGCTTGTTTATGCCCACACAAAGCCTTTTGCAACTTGCACACATATTCTAGGTGTTTTAAATCCTCATATCCTTGTGGCTGGCCCATGTATACTTCTTCTTGCAATTGACCATGTAAGAAAGCATTCTTCACATCCATCTGATGCAAAATCCATACTTTTGTTATAGCCAATGCAACAAGTGGTGGTGTGTACCTGCATAAAAACTACCTTCGAATTCCATATTCACCTCCTCCTTCAGATCTTAATGTCTGAATATACTTCCTTGTTTGCTTTTCCACCATAGCCTTGAAATTCCAAAAGTGAGTAAGCACCTCAATCTTCTCTTTCATGAAATATACCCATACTTTTCGTGTATGGTCATCAATGAAAGTGACATAAAACCTGCATCCTTTCATAGATGTGGTCTTTGCAGGACCCCAAACATCTGTATGTACTCTTTCTAGCATATTCTCACTAACATGCTTGTCATGCGAAAATGATGCCCTTGAATCTTTACCAAATTGAGATGCTACACATACCTTCTGCATCTTTGCAACCTTGAAATTTGTTAGTATGTTGACAAGCTCCTTTGACTACATCAACTCTAGCCTCTACAAATTTGCATGTCCAATCGCTTGTGCCAAATCTCTATATCAGCAATAACACTTGCACCTTTTGCAAGCATGGCTACATTCAAGGTAAACATCCTAGCTACCCGCTTTGTTCCCTTTGGCAACCAACCTTCCATACTGTTTGCACTCTTCTACGTATAAACCATCAGCATTGAACCTGACTTGTAAACCTTGGTCAACCATTTGTCGAACAAAAACCCAATTTTTTGTTATATTTAGAACATGCAACACATTAGCAAGATGTTTTTGTAAGACAATAGTTACGCAATATAACACAGGAGCAATAGCAGAGAAGATAACAGATATAGGAGAATCTCAACAATTTTCTACTAGCAGCAAGTACAAAGATGATGGCGTTGTCCACCCGTGCGCTCTCAAGGTAGAGCTTAAATGGTGATCTAGACAACTCTAGATAGGGAGATACAAGGTAGAGGTATGCTGGCTCAACTCAAATGTCTTAGGTAGTGCAGAAGTCATGTATATATAGGATCATGGGTGGCCTGCCATGGACGGCTATACATGGGCGGTAGAGCGTGGGCGGCCACCGCCCGCGTAATTGCCATACACGGCTTAGACTGGTTGAACCGACCTAACAAATATAAATGATTTCTGACTCCGACAGGGAATATTCCATGGAATATTCCCTTTACCGTCGCGCCGGGGGCACTGCCCCCGGACCCCCACCAGGGGGCCCGCTGGCCCCCTTGGACCCCCCAGCCGGGGCTGCTCACCGCTGCCCCGGACCCCACAATTGGGGACCCTGGTAACTCCCTTTCCTTATAATATCTTACATGGTCCAATATGACCTTCATCCAACATTCAAGTTGGGATTCCCATCAATTGAGTAATGCACGCTTGGCTTCTCCTCATAAAGGGGGCCTTACAAAATGTGCATACAATCATGAGGGGTAGACATTGATCATACTCTAACACCCCCCCTCAATGTTTACCGATGATAAATCAAGTAGGTCTCGGTCCTATGCCCATCTGTTGAAGATGCTTGTTGAGCTGCTCTCTTCCAAGTGCTTTAGTGAATATGTCAGCACAATTTGCCTCTGTTGGGCAATATTCTAGCTCCACAATTTCATCTTCAATTAGCTCACGAATGTAATGGTACTGTACTTCTATGTGCTTGGTGCGAGCATGAAATACTGGGTTCTTTGCAATAGCCATACAACTTTGATTATCACACTTGAGTACAATTGGCATATTTGATGGAAAGCCTATATCTGCAAGAATTCTCCTTAACCAGACTGCCTCACAAGAAGCAAAACAAGCTGCTTTGTACTCTGCTTCAGTGGAGGAGAGTGCGAGAGTTGGTTGCTTCCTACTTACCCAAGAAAATATTCCTGAACCAAGTGAGAAACAATATCCAGAAACTGATTTTCTAGAATCACAATCTCCAGCCCAATCTGAATCACAATATCCTTGGAGTGTATCACCTGTGGTATACAAAATACCAAAATCCAAGGTTCCTGCAATGTACCTTAGAATTCGCATTCCAGCATTCCAGTGACTCTCCTTAGGTTTGTTGGAAAACCTGCTTAACACTCCAACAGCATAGCAAATGTCTGGTCTAGTGTTGCACAGAAAAATAAGACTTCCAACGAGCTTCCTATACTTCTTAGCATCTACATCAGGCATGTTATCATCCATAGATAGCTTATGATTTACCTCCATAGGTGTGCTAGTTGGTTTGCAGTCCATCATTCCAAATGCCTTGAGAATTTCTTTGGAATATTTTTGTTGTGAGATGAAAATGCCATCCTTCCTTTGCCATACTTCAATTCCCAGACAAAAATGGAGTAGACCTAAGTCTGTCATTTCAAACTCAGTTCCCAAGCTGATCCGAGTTTGATTGATGAGTTCCTGATGATCTCCTGTAATGATCAAATCATCTACATATACAATGACAACAACTAGCTTGCTATCCCTTTTCGTTACATACAAGTTAGCATCAGAAGTACTTCTTTCAAAACCCATATTTTTGAAAAAATGATCAATTCGTTGGTACCAAGCCCGTGGAGCTTGCTTAAGTCCATACAAAGCTTTCTTCAACCTGCAAACTTTATTTTCTGAATTGGGCACCTCAAAACCTGGTGGTTGAGATACATATACCTCCTCCTTGAGGTGACCATTCAAAAATGCAGATTTGACATCCATCTGGAAAATAGGCCAAGACTTTTGTGCAGCTACTGCAAGTACCGTCCGAATAGTTGTCATGCGTGCTGTTGGTGCAAAAGTTTCTTGAACATCAAATCCTTCAATCTGTGAAAAACCCTGTGCAACTAATCGTGCCTTATACTTTTCTAATGTTCCATCAGCTTTATACTTAGCTTTCCAAATCCATTTAGTACCTATTACCTTCTTCTTTGGCGGCAAGTCGACTAGATCCCATGTATCATTTTTGAGTATACTATCATACTCAGACTGCATTGCCGCTCTCCAATCTGGATCATCAATGGCTTCTTCAATGGTGGTAGGTTCCTTTATCGAACCCATGATATCTGCCATTAGAGCCATGTTAACAATGTGTTCAGAGGCTCTTCTTTGCTCCTCTATTCTCTTTGATCTTCGTAATCCATCCGATGATGATTCTGGTGCATCTACATGTGGATTGTGATCATCAAAGAGCTGTTGTGCCCACTTCGGTAGTGGCTTACGCTGTGCAGCTACAATTGGTTGGCTTTTTATTGAGGAAATTTCTCCATCAGATGTTTCCTCCTCCTCAAATTTAACCTGTCTTTTGATAGGCACAAGGTGAGATATTTCTCCGTTTGATGAGATAGTAGATTTACCTTTATCTTCTACTAAGTGTGGTCGTTCATCAAACACCACATCTCGGCTGACAAAAATCTTCCTTGCCTCAGGATCCCATAACCTGTATGCTTTAGACTCTTCACTATATCCTAGGAAGACACACTTTTTGCTTTTTGAATCCAACTTTGATCTTGTTGAATCAGGAATATGTGCATAACAGAAACAACCAAAAATTCTGAAATGCAAAACTGAAGGCTTTTTACCAGAATATGCTTCTTGAGGAGTCATCCCCTTCAGAGCTTTTGTGTAGCTTCGATTGAGGATGTAGACTGCTGTATTGACTGCTTCTGCCCAGAATGAATCAGGCATGTCTTGAGCCTTTAACATACAACGAGCCATTTCAACTACTGTCCTGTTCCTGCGCTCAACAACGCCATTTTGTTGAGGTGTATGAGCTGTGGTAAGTTGCCTTTTCACACCATGCTCCTTACAGTAATTGTTGAATTCTGTTGACAAGAATTCACCTCCTCTATCTGTTCTAAATTTCTTCAGTTTCCTTCCTGATTCACTTTCTACATACTTATGCCACGCTTTAAATTTTTCAAAAGCATCAGCCTTCTCTCGAATGAAATAAACCCACATCTTTCTACTATAATCGTCGACTAACAGCAAGAAGTAGAAAGATCCTCCTAAAGCAGGTGTAGACATTTTACCGCAGAGATCAGCATGTACCAACTCTAGAGGAGCTTGAGATCGATTGCTGGTCTCTCTTGGAAATGCCTTTCGTTGTTGCTTGCCCATCATACAAGCTTCACAAGGTTCCTGCAACTCTGAAAATGCAGGCAAATGAGCAACCATCCCTGTTCGTTGCATCTCCTTCAAAACTGCAAATCCGAGATGCCCAAATCGTTGGTGCCATAACCTGCTTACATCTTTATCTTCTGTAGCAGTTAAAGCACTTAACTCATACAAGTTATCCCGTCGTGTGCCTTTACCTACAACATTACCTGATGAATCCATGATTTCCGCACCACTCTTATTGAAGTGAACTTCGAGTCCACGATCTGTTATTGCAGAAACTGACAACAAATTTCTTTTGAGCGTAGGTACATAGAGAACATCGGATAACTTTTTCTCAACACCTGGAGAAGTGATAAAAGAGATGGTTCCAGTTCCTTCAGCTGGACACTTGGAGTCGTTTCCCACCACTACATTGATGGATTCCCGCAGAGGCACTAGGGAACTATACCAATCCTTTTTACTAGTCATATGGCGAGAAGCTCCACTATCTAAAATCCATGGCTCATCAACACGAGCTTGAGCAGATGAACATACCTCTTCAATAGCTACCCAAAGTTCCAGCTCTGTGTTGTTTGCAGACTCTTTGTTCTTCCATGATGATTTTACAGTCCCATTCCGTTCATCAGCTTGCTTCTTTCTGCAATCCTTGATGGCATGGCCTTTCTTTTCACAATAGAAGCAACTTCCTGTGAACTTTTTCTTCTTTGGCTTCTTCTTTGATCCCTCTGAAGAGCCTTTACCTTTTGCATTTGCTGAGAATGCAGCATCAGTTGTACTTTGCCGATTCTTCAGCCGCATCTCTTCTTCTAAAAGCATGGCACAAAACTCTTCAAATGTAAGAGGAGTTGGCCTTACCTGAGTGTTAAGGGCTGTTACTAATCCATCATACTTTGCTGGAAGAACACGTACAGATCTTCGAGCTAGCTCTTCTGGTGTTATAACAACACCAACTGCAGCCAATTGATCTTGAAGATGCTTTATACGTTTGATAAAATCTTCAGCCTTTTCAGAATCAGAATGCTTTTCATTTGCCAACTGATTTTCTAAATTCTGTATCCTAGTGTGGTTCTTGGTCTCATATTGTCGAGCCAATATGCCCCAAGCCTCATGTGCTTTAGTAGTATGTTGAACTAAAGTAAGCACAGAATCACTTACACTAGTGACAATCGCACATAATGCATCAGCATTCCGCCTCTTCCAAGCTCGTAGAAGATCTGGATCTGGCTGAATCATCAATCTTGAATTTGCTGGATCTTCAACTGGTATAGGCTCTGGATCCAATCCCATCGGTCCCATGACAGTGTCAAGTAATTCATAGGAGTCCAAAATTGCAGAAATTTTGAACTTCCAGAGTGTATAGTTGGTTCCATCCAGCTTCCCTTCAGTGAATGCAGGTGGACGAATTCGAATAGGTGCAGCATTAACATTAGGTGAAGCACCAAGACTAGTGTTCGACGATGAAGCCATCATGTAATCACTCGAATAATCTACTGATATTCTAGTATGCTAGTAGGCTAAAATAATGATACTTCTCAAGCTATTCGAACCTTACAGCTCTGATACCATGTAAGACAATAGTTACGCAATATAACACAAGAGCAATAGCAGAGAAGATAACAGATATAGGAGAATCTCAACAATTTTCTACTAGCAGCAAGTACAAAGATGATGGCGTTGTCCACCCGTGCGCTCTCAAGGTAGAGCTTAAATGGTGATCTAGACAACTCTAGATAGGGAGATACAAGGTAGAGGTATGCTGGCTCAACTCAAATGTCTTAGGTAGTGCAGAAGTCATGTATATATAGGATCATGGGTGGCCTGCCATGGACGGCTATACATGGGCGGTAGAGCGTGGGCGGCCACCGCCCGCGTAATTGCCATACACGGCTTAGACTGGTTGAACCGACCTAACAAATATAAATGATTTTTGACTCCGACAGGGAATATTCCATGGAATATTCCCTTTACCGTCGCGCCGGGGGCGCTGCCCCCGGACCCCCACCAGGGGGCCCGCTGGCCCCCTTGGACCCCCCAGCCGGGGCTGCTCACCGCTGCCCCGGACCCCACAATTGGGGACCCTGGTAACTCCCTTTCCTTATAATATCTTACATGGTCCAATATGACCTTCATCCAACATTCAAGTTGGGATTCCCATCAATTGAGTAATGCACGCTTGGCTTCTCCTCATAAAGGGGGCCTTACAAAATGTGCATACAATCATGAGGGGTAGACATTGATCATACTCTAACAGTTTTACCTTCACATCCTCCATAGATAGTGCTATGTTTCTTGTATGCTCGATAGGATGTGATGATGCAAGGAGATTTTCCCTCAAATCCATATAAGGAGGGCCTCACTTCACTCCCCATAAGCCATTCACTCTAGCTCATTGCCAAGGGTGTTCCCACTCTCCTCATGGAGTCTCCATGCTCATAGAGCATTGTATGTAAGCCATTTCATTCTTAATTCATTTCATTATCTTTTCATATCTTTCATCTCTTCCTCCATATCTTGTTTATTGTGTGGTTGCTAGTAAAGTAGAAGTAGTTCTTTTTCATTTCAACATGGTATCAGAGCATAGGTTCATTTTTTTTAGTTCATCTTTATTCATTATTAGTAGCATAGATGCATTGTTTCCTTAATCCCTCCCTCCCTCCCTCATGTTATCATTATCGAATGTTTCATCACTAGCTCATAGATTTTGTATTTTTGGATTTCTTTCTTTTTTCTTTTCATCATAATAAAGTGCTTTTCAACACTTCTAGTTGCAATCACAAATGCTTATCAGCACTATTTTTTATCAATAGTTTTGATCCTTTGAAGGGGGAGAGAGAGAGAGAGAGGGAGGGAGAAAGAAGAAATGCACAAGCCAAAGCTATAGAGAACATGAAAGTGTAGACATTATGGTTGTTAAGCCATGGAGAATCCATAAGGCAGATTTCAATGCAAACCATCAATAGCCAATGAAACGGATGAACACCATAGCAATAGTTCTTGCTGCACACACATAAATAGGCACCTACTATGAAGGCATGCTACATAGAAACTAAGAGAGAGAAATTTGGATGCTATGGGCTACACCACAGTTGAAGGACATTGAAGATAGAGCTTTGGACATAATGAGAAAGAGAAATGGCTGAGCACAGGCTTCGGCTTGGAGCTAGTTATCATATGAGCAGATCCATGGCAACCTTCCAACTTTGGTAATATGATGTTTTTCAACACCCTGCACAATATTCCATAGTCCTTTTGCAACCAATACATGACACATCATATAATCCCATAATGGGAAATTGGTACCATCCAACTTATCCTCAACAACCAACATATGGAATACATCACTACTTTCAGCCATGGCCATTGACTAAGATAACATGATCGAGAAAAATGATTGTATCACAAAAAGGTGAATAGAACTACCCTATCGAGCTCTACTAAACCTATAGTAGACCTTGAGGATCTTATATTGGCAAATTGAAACCTGTATATATCTTTGGCACAAAAAGATGAGATTGCCTATAAAGACGCTGCGATAGTGCATTCAGAGGCCGAAACGAGCTCAAATCACAATTTTGACACAACAAAGTGAAGCAACTTTGAACTCCTAATGGCCTTGAGTATGCTCACCAATTTTCGTGCAATTTTGAGAGTGTAATTGGAGAGGTATCGACGACACCCTAGATGAAGCGGTGACCTGCTCTGATACCAATTGTTAGAGTTTGAGGCATGCAGAAGCATAAACAACACAAGGAAGAAGAAGAAGCTTGGAGCACAATACACAATACCGAATGTATTACCAAGAGAATGTACAAAGATAAGTGACCCATTAGGGTTATAGATGTATATACAAGCCGGGGGAAAAAAACTCCCAAAGAGGGAAAAAAGTGCCTTGATGATCCTAGTGTGTGTTGGAGTTCTAAGTCTATGAAAGCACTTGAACAACACAAGGAAGAAGAAGAAGCTTGGATCACAACACACAATACTGAATGTATCAACACTAAAATGTACAAAGATAAGTAACACGTTAGGGCAATAGGTGTATACATAAGCCGGGGGGGAACAAACCTCCTAGAGAGGGAAAAAAGTACCCCGGTGGTCCTAGTCTATTCACACACATCACTACCTTAAAAATATCAACAAATCCCCCCTTGGAGTGATGCGGTGAACAAGGAGTGTTGACCATGCCCTAGATGAAGCGACGAACTTCTCTGATACCAATTGTTGGAGTTCGAGGTCTATGGAAGCACATGAACAACACAAGGAAGAAAAAGAAGCTTGGAGCACAACACAGAATACTGAATGTAGTACCACTAGAATGTACAAAGATAAGTAACCCATTAAGGCAATAGGCGTATATACAAGCCAGGGGGAAAAAGCCTCCTAAAGAGGGGAAAAAGTGCCCCGGAGGTCCTAGTGTGTTCACACTCATTACTACCTAAAAAATATCAACAGTGTGTTCACACACATCACTACCAAAATATATCAACAAGCACTAACCAGTAGCTATGTTCCCCCACATTTATGTAATACCAGACATCTACCCACAACACATTTTCTGCCAAATTACGGCCCTCCCAGATGGAACCAAGGGAGCACAAACCTTGTGGACCAAAGTTTACCACCAAGGTGTCATTTTTGTAGGGAAGTGCCCACATATGATGACATGGCAAGGACACTCAAGTGTATGTATGCATATGTATGTACGTTTGTATGTAAATACATGTATGTATGTACATTTGTATGTAAATATATGTATGTATGTACATGTATATGTGTGTGTACATACATATATATATATATATATATATATATGCATGCATATGTACATGTGTAGATACATGCATGCATTTATATTTTGTGTTGCATTTGTATGTATTTATGTATCTATGTATGCATGCATGTAGCTACATGGATACATACATACATACATGAATATGTATGTATATATGTATCTACATGCATGCATGCATTCACATATGTACATACATATATGCATACATACAAAAGCTTTAAAGAAACAATGAAACATTGAAAACCATATAAAAAAGATCAAATTATATTAAAATAGAAAATCTTAAAACCCTAAAAACAATAAAAAGTCTTCTTAACATCCTAAAAAACCATTGAGAAATCCTTAAACCACCAAACACCCCTAAAAACATAAGAAGACTATATAGAAACATGAAATATCAAGAAACTTGGAAAAACCTTAAAGCCTCTTAAAAAACCTTAAAAATCTTAGAATAGCTGATAAAAACCCTAAAAAGCTGAAAATCATTGAGAATGCTTTGGCCCATAGGAAACCGTAAAAACCTAAACAAACCCTAGAGAGAATGTAAAACATTCATAAATCTCCAAGAAAACTTGAAAATCAATAAACCCCTTCCAACTTTAAAACATTCAAAGATACCCAAAAGATATCCTATTAACTTTGAAAAAAAAATGAGAAATTCAAAGACATAAAAAGATTCTAAAAGCTTAAGAAAAAATTATAGTGGAATCTCAAGAGCAATAAAAGTAGTTTAAAAATATTAAAATATTAGACATTAAGTTGAAAAATAATAAATGTTGGAAAAATTACATGGCAAGTCTAAGTATTGGCCTGAGTCTTCAAATGTCATAGAAACTTATGCTATACTTGAAGCCAATATTAAAGATATGAGAAGTTCACTTATGAACTCACCCTTGTAACTCTTTGAGCATTTACCTTATGTAAAAGTTGAAGAATCAAAAGTGGTTGAATCCACTTGATGAGAAGGAAAAGGAACGCTACAAATTCATGAATAAATTAGTTAAGAGTCAATCATTAAGAATGATGCAAATTGATTTAGGTGAGCAAGATTTCAAATTCAAATCTTGGCCCCAATCCTCACTATATATACATATGATTTAGTCGCGGGATTTGTACACACATTAGCTAAGTTTCTTTCCATATCAGAGTATGATCTCAAGGCACACATATGTACCAGTAAGTCCATTGTAATTTCCATTCAATATACAGATGATTTCATGATTATTTGTGATCATATCTTCATGTTCATGTGAGTGAACTGTTCACTGTCATAAGTCTCAATTTTTCAATCAGATTGCAGAGATGATTTCTTTGAGCATGGTGCATCATTTTTAGTGCTTTAACCTCGCAATGTTAGCTCTCTAAGTGTAATATAAGCTCCCAAAGTTTCTTTGTATTTGGATTTCTGAATTGCGAGAAATATTCATTAGGAGTCACCTATGTCTCTGCATCTACTGTTTCCTAAAAAGTCAGGATTACCTATGTGACTTGCTAAATTAGTTTCTCTTAGTATAGTCAATCATTTTTTGTGAGATAACTGCCAATAGGTTGCTTTGCTTCCTAATTAGATTTCCCTAAAATCTCTCTAGTCAATTTTGATCACAGAATGAGCACTAAGTGAAATACTAAAGCATATATGACCAAAATAGAAAGCTTCTTCATGTTGACTATTGGTCAAACTTGTCTGTTTTGGTTCATCCTTTTGGCAGTGATCTTCCAAGGTACATAGGGTGTCTAATACATCCTTTGGCAATCTAAAAGGACCCACCACATATCTCTAGAGTTCATTTGGCTGGTGTAGTGCAAAGATTTGGCAGCACCACTTCATCTTCATCAAGTATCAATCCATCTCTTCACAGTGGTATCAGAACAAGGTTGGACAACATGGTAGATGGATTTCCTTCATGAATTGACAAATTGGATAGAGGTAAATACTTAGCTTGGTCATTAAGGATGGAAGATTATCTTCAAGGTAGGAATTTATATGGTTATGTAGTTGGAGATGAAGTTATGTCAAGCTTCAGGAATAAAAGTCAACCTACACAAGAAGAGCAAGAAAGATTAAGCACATGGTGCTCCACGGATGCACTTGCAAGTTCTTATCTCCTCAACTCTATCTCAGATTTTTTGTTGCCTCATATCAAAAGTTGTAAAACATCTCAAGAAGTGTGGAATTCACTTGAAGCCTTCTTCTCTTCAAGTACAAAGGCCATGAAGCATCAACTATGGTTGGATTTTACAACTCTCAAGAAAGCTCCCAAACAAAAATGTGACTGACTTTGTCACAAAGATCAAGGACATTGGTGATTAGTTAGGAAGCATTGGAGAGGTAATAGGTGAAGAGCAGATTGTAAGAAAAGTCATCAATGGCTTGAAGGCAGATGACAAGTGGGAAGCATTCACCGCAGCAATGGACCTATACATGGATATGCATGTACGAGATTTCAATTCAATTATCGGGTAGCCACTCACTCAAGAGGCAAAACTTATGAAGAATGGAGAAGGCTCCAAAGGTAATCAATCTTCTGCTTTGTATACCGATAAAAGCAAGTCCAAAGATAACAGAGGAAGAGGAAAGAATGTGGATGACGAAGCAGGTATACATCAAGCTAACTATATAGGTAGAGGAAGACATGGTAGAGGTAGAGGAAGAGGAGGAAGACAAGACAAGGGGGGATCCCAAGACTCTAATCCCTATTCTATTTGTGGATTAACTAATCATACAACTGAAAGTTGCTTTAGGAACTCCAAGAATCAAAGAGGCAGAGGCTACAATAGAGGAGGTTATGGCTACTCAAGAGGAAGGTTCAACAATTTCCATGGCAACCATAACAATTACAATAATTCAAGTTATCAAGGAGGCTATAGAGGAAGAAGAGACTTCAATAATTACACAGAGGACTCAAATCAAGAAGAATCATTGCTAATCATGAATATGGCAATGCCTCAAGGTAAATCTGATGAGCATGTTTTCTACATAGATTCAGGTTGTTCCAATCATGTGGAAGGAAATGTGGCAATCTTATAAGATTTCGAAGATCCAAGGAACAAGCATGAAGTACAAACAGGTGATGATACAAGGCACCTTGTGGAGAAGATAGGAAATGTGAAAGCACTTGATGGAAATATCAACCTACTTAGCAAGGTACTCTATGTCCCTACCATCACAAAGAACTTGATTAGTGTAGGGCAGATTGTGGAGAAAGGCTTACAACTCAGGCTCACAAAAGGGGGAACATTTGTTGAAGATGCAAATCAAGGATTCAAGAGGATTGGAAAGGGTGAAAAAACACATAGACTAAATGAAAAACACTTACCTAATTATTTATGGGCTGAAGTTGTATCCACAACCACCCATTTGATTAACAGGTTATCTTCAAAGTCACTTGATGGCATGACACCATATGAGGCTTGGAATGGAAGAAGACCAAGCTTGGATCATTGTAAGATTTCTTGGTGACTAGAGATGTAGTGTTTGATGAGAATAGTTTTTGGTATGAAGACTCATGCAGGAAGATCAAGTTATCTTATGATCTTGAAGAATATTTTCCAAAACTTGTTAAGGATAGCCCTACTAAAATTGAAGCGTAGGATACCTCAAAAGATGATGAAGCATCTCATATTGAAAGACTCAAAATATGGAAGTCTAAAGGTAAATCTAAAGTGTAGGAGCTTGGACAAGAGGCAGAATCATCACACCATGGCCTAAGAAGGTTCATGAGGGAGAAAAGAAAACTAGAGAGGTATGGTTTTGATACTTCACTAGTTACTAAACATTCAATCTATCTAGCACAATACATAAATCAAGAGGAACCCTCAACATTCGAGGAAGCCAAGGAAAAATCAGAGTGGAAGCATGCAATGGAAGAGGAAATTGAAGCACTTGAGGAAAAAAACACTTGGGAATTGGTACCCAAGACTTCCTCAATGAAAGTAATAGGTTTAAGATGGATCTACAAACTAAAGAAGAATTATGATGGTACCATTAACAGGTACAAGGGAAGGCTTGTGGCAAAGGGCTTTGCACAAACTCAAGGAATTGATTCTGAAGAAACCTTCTCTCCTTTGGCAAAGATGCCTACAATTAGAGTACTACTTAGTATTGCTTCTTCCAAGAATTGGAAGATACTTCAATTGGATGTAAAAAATGCATTTATTAATGGATGGATAACAAAAGAAGTGTATATGGCACAACCACCTGGTTTTGAGAATCAAGTTCATCTTGATTATGTGTGTAAACTTAATAAAGCTATGTATGGACTCAAACAAGCTCCAAGGGCTTGGAATCACAGGCTTGTTTCATTTTTGCAGGATAAAGGATTTCAATCTAGCAAGGCAGATCCATCACTCTTCATCAAAAAGAGTAATTTTGAAGTCATCTACTTATGTGTGTATGTGGATGATATTATACTTATAGGAAATAATGCAGATGGAATGAAGAAGATCAAGGATTAGATGAGAGAGGAGTTCAAGATAAGTGACCTAGGTTCACTTACATACTTCCTAGGGTTGGAAGTAGTTTACAGAGATCATGGTCTATTCCTCACTCAAAGAAAGTATATTAAAGACATGTTGACAAAGTTCAAGATTCAAGATTGTAAGATTGCAGGTACTCCAATGGAAGCTAATCACAAATTGAGCTCACATGAAGGTGAACTCATAGAAGATTTCACATGTTATCAAAGTCTTGTGGGCGGTTTGAACTATGCCACAATAACAAGAGTAGATATATGTTATAGTGTAAGTGTGCTAAGTCAATTTATGCACACAACTAGGAAACCACCCTTATGTATATTATCTAAGTCTAAAGTTGTTCTATGATGCAGATTGGGCTAGCTCCAAGGAAGATAGAAGGAGTACCTTAGGATACCTCACTTTTGCAAGATCAAAACTTGTCTTATGGTCATCTAAGAAGCAACCCACAGTTGATCTCTCTTCTACAAAAGTTGAATACAGAGGTCTTGCCATAGCCACTCAGGAAGCAATGTTGATAAAGACTCTATTAATAGATCTTGGATTGGAGTGTGAAACTTCACACATATTTGGTGATAATATGAGCTCTATACACTTAGTTGTAATCCAATCTTTCATGTTAGAACTAAACACATTGAAGTACATTATCACTATGTAAGAGAGAAGATTCTAAGCAAGGAAATTCCGCTATCATATGTGTCAACTCATCAACAATGTGTAGAAATGTTGACAAAGGATTTGGATGGTACTAAACTCAACAGATTCAAATCTATTATTGGTTTGCAAGTAATCTTGGAAAATTAAAGAACTCAAGCTTACTTGACTTGAGGGTGAGCTATTGGAACAATTACATGGCAAGTCTAAGTAATGGCTTGAGTCTTCAAATTTCATAGAAACTTATGCTATAATTGAAGCCAACATTAAAGATATGAGAAGTTCACTTATGAACTCACCCTTGTAACTCTTTGAGCATTTACCTTATGTAAAAGTTGAAGAATCAAAAGTGGTTGAATCTACTTGATGAGGAGGAAAAGGAAAGCTACGAATTTGTGACTAAATTAGTTGAGATCCAATCACTAAGAATGAGGAAAAGTGATTTAGGTGAGCAAGATTTCAAATTCAAATCTTGGCTCCAATCCTCACTATATATACATATGATTAAGTCGCGGGATTTGTACACACATTAGTTGAGCTTCTTGCTATATCAGAGTGTGATCTCAAGGCACACATATGTACCAGTAAGTCCATTGTAATTTCCATTCAGTATACAGTTGATTTCATGATCATTTGTTACCATATCTTCATGTCTATGTGAGTGAATTAATCACTATCATAAATCTCAGTTTTTTAGTCAGATTGCAGAGATGTTTTCTCTGAGCATGGTGCATCAATTTCAGTGCTTTAGCTTGGTAATGTTAACTCTCTAAGTCTATTATAAGCTCCCAAAGTTTCGTTGTATTTCGATTTCTCAGTTGTGAGAAATATTTGTTAGAAGTCACCTATGTCTCTGCATCTTCTGTTTCCTAAAAAGTCAAGATCACCTATGTGACTTGATAAATTAATTTCTCTTAGTATATCAACCATTTTTCATGAAATAACTCCTAATAGCTTGCTTTTCTTCCTAATTAGATTTCGCTAAAAGCTCTCTGGTCAATTTTGATCAGAGAATGAGCACTAAGTGAAATAGTGAAGCATATATGACCAACATAGAAAGCTTCGTCATGTTGACTATTGGTCAAACTTGTCAGTTTTGATTCATCCTTTTGAGATTGATCTTCCAAGTTACATAGGGTTTCTAATACATCCTTTGGCAAGATAAAAGGGCCCACCACATATCTCTGGAGTTCATTTGGCTGGTGTAGTGCAAAGATTTGGCAGCACCACTTCATCTTCATCAAGTATCAATCCATCTCTTCACAATAAAGACAATAAAAACCATAAAAAATCCTAAAGCCATTAGGAAAACTGAAACATAAACAAAACTCAAAGAAATTACAGAACACCAAAGGACATTCAAAAAAACTTTAAAATCATAAGATACTCTAAAACCTAAAAAATGGTTAAAAAAACACTAAGAATTTTAAAACCTCAAAAAAGCTCTAAAAACTTGAAAAAAAATGTTGGAATTGGAAAAACACTAAAACTTATAAAAAACTTAGAGAATTCAAAAAATCTCAAAAAAAATTAAAATTATAAGGAAAAATTCATAGAAAATCGTAGAAAAAACTTATAAAATAAAAGAAAAACTTACTGCATTGTAAAAAAACCTTAATATTTTTTTCGATTACAAATATATCATTTTGTCTAAAATTCTAGTTTGTAAAAACGTGTAAGTTGTTGGAGTTAGACGTCTACGGAAGCACATGAACAGCACAAGGAAGAAGAAGAAGCTTGGAGCATAACACACAATACTGAATGTATTACCACTAGAATGTACAAAAGATAAGTAGCTCATTAGGGCAATAGGCATATATACAAGCCGGGGGGGAAAAACTCCTAGAGAGGGAAAAAAGTGCCCCAATGGTCCTAGAGTGTTCACACACACCACTACCTAAATATATCAACAAATCCCACTGGGAGTGATGCGGTGAACAAGGAGTTGGCACTCATGTATAAGGAAGTGCCACACAAAAGAAATTAAGCCCAAAGCTTTGCAGAAAGCTTCAAACTTCTCCCTAGGCAAAGCCTTCATAAAAAGGTATGCAATGTTCTCCTGCGTGGGCACATATGCCAAGCTAATCTCCCAAACAGAGAACCTCTCCCTGACATAATGATAATGCACCTCAATGTGCTTAGTGCAAGCATGGAACATAGGGTTCCTTGCAATTGCCAATGCACTCTAACTGTCAGTGAAGATGGTGGTGGCAGAAGACTGACCAACACCCAAATCAGCCATAAGGCATCTGAGCCACACACATTCAACAATCGTTGTGAAAGCTACCCTATACTTAGCCTCATAACTAGAAGTGGCTATAGTAGTCTGCTTCTTGCTCAACGAAGATATACATGAGCTACCAAGCATGAAGCAAAAACCACTGGTGGATACACGAGTGTCATGTCAACCAGCCCAATCACTGTCAAAAAAAGCATGCAAACCTAGTAGTAGTGATCCCCCCTTGGGATAAAACAACCCAAGTAGATGGGTACCACTCAAGTAGCAAAAGATGCACTTAACCACCTGCTAATGCTTGACACCTGGACAATGTAGAAACCTACTCATTTGTGAGATAGCAAACTAAAAATCTGGCCGAGTAATGCATAAGTAAATCAAGCATCCAACAGCGTGCTGATAGAGAACAACATCAAATGCATCTCAAGCATCATGAAGACTCAATCGTAAACCTGTCTCCATAGGAGTGGCAATAGGCTTACAGTCTTCAAGGCCAAAACATTGCAATAATGTGTCAATATATTTCGATTGATACAAAGCCATTCCACTATCAACTTGCATAAACTAAATGCCCCAAATCAGTCATCTCAAATGAGGCATGCAAATCAACCTTAAAATCAGCAATATGCATGTCACGAGGACCAATGAGCAACATGTCATCAACATATGCCATAATGATCAGAAGCAAATCATTAGCACACTTAACATATAAGGTGCTTTTAGTTGGACTGTTCTCAAAACCATGTGCAATGAGATAGGCATGTATCTTTTCATACCAAGCACGTGGTGCTTGCTTTATAAAATACAATGCCTTCTTTAACCTGCACACCTGGTTTTCATGCCCTTTCTACAAAAATCCATGGGGCTAAAAAACATACACTTCTTCATGCAAGTCACCATTCATAAATGTTGTTTTAATGTCCAACTGATGTACATTCCAACCATGATGAGCTACAAGTGCACAGATGCTACGAACAATAGTCATTCGACAAGTAGGATCAAAGGTTTCATCAAAATCAATGCCTCTTTCTTGCGCATAACCCTTTGCAACAAGCCTAGCCTTATACCTGTCAAATGTCCCATTAGGTTACACTTCAGCTTGGATACTCACTTAGTGCCAATGGCCTTCTTGCCAGTAGGCAAGTCACATAAAGATGAGGTACCATTTTTCATGATAGCATCATATTCAAATTGCATTGTAGCCATCCAATGGTCAAAATTTTGTGCTTCATCAAACAAAATAGGTTCAATCTCATCACAGAGACTAGAGGCAACCATAGCATAGCAATTTGATGCAAAAGAGGTAGTATGAGAGCCTGATTGAGTACGATATGACAGAGGTGCATCTAATTTGCTGTCATGCAAAGTCTACACCAGCCATTTTGGCATAATTTTGCCTGATCAATATCAGCTCTCTCATCAACAAGTGCATCATGTAAATTTGCATAAGAAACGGAATGATCTGCATCGTCACATGAAACCTGCAAAGGTTGAGAAGTTGCCTCATTAGAGCTAGCACTAGACTATCCACCTGTAAAAAGAGGCAGCAAAGTACCATACATGTCTTTGGAGCTAACACAGCTCTCCTTAGTACATGAACGCAATGGCTTAATAGCATCTTCCACAAAAACAACATCATGGCTAACCAGAATGCATTTATTCTGTGGATGATACAGATGATAGCCTTTACTTTCAAAACTGTACCCAACAAAAATACATTTCACTGCTTTATCATCTAATTTTCTACGATCTTGTTCAAGCACTAATGGATATGCTGGACAACCAAAAACATGCAGATGAGCAACAGATGGCTTGCGACCATGCCAAGCCTCATATGGAGTGATAGACTGCAGCGCTTTAGTGGGACACTTGCTAAGTACATATGATGCACACATGACATCCTCAAGTTAGAAACTATGTGGTAAACCGTGACTCTTCACCATACACCTCGCCATCTACATGAGTGACTTGTTCTTCCGTTCAGCAACTCCATTACGTTGAGGTGTATACAGCACTGTACATTGATGTTTTATCCCACGTTCACCCAAAAATGCATCAAAGTTAGAAGATATATATTCCCCCCTTGATCAAAATGAAGGGTGCCCATTTTACATGCTGACAGATTTTTAGCCAAAGCTAGAAACTATTTGAAGCACATAAACACTTCAGACTTTGCCTTCAATGGATATACCCATGCATGCCTAGAAAAATCATAGATGAAAGTCACAAAGTAAAGATAGCTCCCAAAAGAAGGTGTCTGCATAGGACCACAAACATCACTATGTACAAGCTGAAATTTCTGAGTAGCCCGAACTGAACCATCTTTTGGAGAGGAAGAACGATGCATTTTGCCCAAAATACAGCCTTCACAAACATGTTTTTTGAGTGCCTCAAGTTTGGGCAAAGAGGATACCATTTCAGATTTCTGTAGGCATACCAAACTAGCGAAATTCATATGACCAAAGTGTGCATGCCAAAGTTTTGCACCTGACATAGTCTGAGAATCATGCACTGCACATGACGAATCATTTATAGATCTTTCATAGTCTATGAGCTTATAGAGCCCACGACACAAAATGCCAGCAGCAATAATGACATTGCCATTTTACAGATCATGAATTGTACATCTGTCATCAACAAATTGCACCAATCTTGGCTAATGAAGAAACTGATAACAGATTTTTCTTGATCCATGGCACAAACAAAGCATCTGACAAAGTGAAAGAACTACCATCAGTAGTAGTCAAAATGATCTTACCAACTCCCATAACAACATAAGAGGAGTTGTTGGCGCATGTAATAGTATTCCCTATAGGGGAAAGCTCGAGTGAAGAGAAGAAACTGCACTACGAGGTAATATGTTTGGTCGCCCCACTATCAAAGTACCAAACTGTTGGAGTTAGACATTTGCGGAAGCACGCGAACAGCACAAGGAAGAAGAAGAAGCTTGGATCACAAACACACAATACTGAATGTATTACTAGAGAATGTACAAAGATAAGTAGCCCATTAGGGCACTAGGCCTATATACAAGCCGGGGGAAAAAAACCTCCTAAAGAGGGAAAAAAGTGCCCCGGCGGTCCTAGTGTGTTCACACACATCACTACCTACATATATCAACAAATCCCCCTTGGGAGTGATGCAGTGAACAAGGAGCTGGCACTCATGTATAAGGAAGTGCCAAGCTATGTGGAAATCACTCCACAAAAGGAAGTAAGCCCAAAGCTTGGCGGAAAGCTTCAAACTTCTCCCTAGGCAGAGCCTTCGTGAAAAGGTCTGCAATGTTCTCCTGCGTGGGCACATATGCCAAGCTTATCTCCCCAGCAGAGAACCTCTCCCTGACGTAGTGATAATGCACCTCAATGTGCTTAGTGCGACCATGGAACACAGGGTTCCTCGCAACTGCTAATGCGCTCTGACTATCAGTGAAGATGGTGGTGGCAGAAGACTGGCCAACACCCAAATCAGCCATAAGGAGTCTGAGCCACACATACTCAACAGCCACTGTGAAAGCTGCCCTATACTCAGCCTCACAACTGGAAGTGGCCACAGTAAGCTGCTTCTTGCTCAACCAAGATATACATGAGCTACCATGCATGAAGCAAAAACCACTGGTGGACATACGAGTGTCATAGCAACCAGCCCAATCTGAGTTAGAAAAAGCATGCAAATCTGGCGGTAGTGATCCCCCCTTGGGATAAAACAACCCAAGTAGCCGAGTACCACTCAAGTGGCGAAAGATGCGCTTAAACCCCTTCCAATGCGTGACTCCTGGGCAATGCATAAACTTGCTCATCTGTGAGATAGCAAACTGAATATCTGGTCGAGTAATGCATAAGTAAATCAAGCATCCAACAGCCTGCTGATAGAGAACAGCATCAAATGCATCTCCAGCATCATGAAGACTCAATCGTAAACCTGTCTCCATAAGAGTGGCAATAGGCTTACAGTCTTCAAGGCCAAAACGCTGCAATAATGTGTCAATATATTTTGTTTGACACAAAGCCATTCCACCATCAACTTGCGTAAATTGAATGCCCAAATAGTGATGCAAATGCCCCAATTCAGACATCTCAAATGAGGCATGCAAATCAGCCTTAAAATCAGCAATATGCTTCTCAATAGGACCAGTGAGCAGCATGTCGTCAACATAGACAACAATGATCAGAAGCACATCATTAGCATGCTTAACATATAAGGTGCTTTCAATTGGACTATTCTCAAAACCATGTGCAATCAGATAGGCATGTATCTTCTCATACCAAGCACGTGGTGCTTGCTTTAAACCATATAATGCCTTCTTTAACCTGCACACCTGGTTTTAATGCCCTTTATGCACAAAGCCACGGGGCTGAAAAACATACACTTCTTCGTGCAAGTCACCATTCAGAAATGCTGTTTTAATGTCCAACTGATGTACATTCCAACCATGATGGGCTGCAAGTGCACAAATACTCCGAACAGTAGTCATACGGCATGTAGGTGCAAAGGTCTCATCAAAATCAATGCCTCTTTCCTGCGCATAACCCTTTGCAACAAGCCTAACCTTATACCTGTCAACTGTACCATCAGGTTTACGCTTCAGCTTGTATACCCACTTAGTGCCAATGGCCTTCTTGCCAGGAGGCAAGTCACATAAAGACCATGTACCATTCTTCATTATAGCATCATATTCAGATTGCATAGCAGCCATCCAATTTTCTAAATTATGTGCTTCATAAAAAGAAACAGGCTCATTCTCATCACAAAGACTAGATGCAGCCATAGCATAGCAATATGATGCAAAGGAGGCACTATGAGAGCCTGGACGAGTACGATATGACAAAGGTGCATCTAATTTACTGTCACGCAAAGTTTGCACAAGCCATTTTGGCATAGTTTTTGCTTGCTCAATATCAGCTCTCTCATCAACAAGTGCATCATGTAAATCTGCATCAGAAATGGAATGATCTGCATCATCATGTGAAACCTCCAAAGGCTGAGAAGTTGCCTCATTAGGACCAACACTAGACTGTCCACCTGCAAAAAGAGGCATCAAAGTATCATACATGTCTTTGGAGCTAACAGATGTCTCCTTAGTACATGAAAGCAATGGCTGAATAGCATCTTCCACAAAGACAACATCACGGCTGACCAGAATGCATTTAGTCTGTGGATGATATAGACGATATCCTTTACTTTCAGAACTGTACCCAACAAAAATACATTTTACTTCCTTATCATCCAATTTTCTGCGATGTTGTTCAGGCACTAGTGCATATGCCAAACAACCAAAAACACGCAGATGAGCAACAGATGGCTTGCGGTCATGCCAAGCCTCATATGGAGTGATAGATTGCAGCGCTTTAGTGGGACACCTGTTTAGTACATATGCTGCACACATGACAACCTCAAGCCAGAAACTATGAGGTAAAGCCTGACTCTTGACCATACACCTCGCCATCTCAATGAGAGACATGTTCTTCCGTTCAGCAACTCCATTCTGTTGAGGTGTATATGGCACTGTACACTGGTGTTTTATCCCACGTTTCGCCAGAAATGCATTAAAATCAGAAGACATATATTCCCCCCCTCGATCAAAACGGAGGGTGCCCATTTTACATGTTGACAGATTTTCAGCCAAAACCAAAAACTGTTTAAAGCACATGAACACTTCGGACTTTGCCTTCAATGGATATACCCATGCATGCCTGGAAAAATCATCCATGAAAGTCATGAAGTAAAGATAGTTTCCAAAAGAAGGTGTCTGCATAGGACCACAGACATCACTATGTACAAGCTGCAATTTCTGCGTAGCCCGAACTGAACCATCTTTTGGAAAGGAGGAACGTTGCATTTTGCCCAAAATACAGCCTTCACATACATGTTTTCCGGGTGTCTCAAGCTTGGGCAAAGAAGACACCATATCAGATTTCTACAGGCATAGAAAACTAGCAAAATTCAGATGACCAAAGCGTGCATGCCAAAGCTTTGCATCTGAGATAGCCTGAGAATCATGAATTGCACATGCCGAATCATTCACAGATCTTTCATAGTCTATGAGCTTATACAGCCCACGACATAAAATGCCAGAAGCAATAATAACATCGCCATTTGACAGATCATGAACTGTACATCTGTCATCAATAAATTTCACAACCAAGCCAATCTTGGCTAATGCAGAAATTGATAACAGATTCTTCTTGATCCCTGGCACAAATAAAGCATCTGACAAGGTGAAAGAACTACCATCAGCAATAGTCAGAATGATCTTACCAACTCCCATAACAGGATAAGAGGAGTTGTTGGCGCATGTGACAGTATTCCCTATAGGGGAAGGCTCGAGTGAAGAGAAGAAACTGTGCTGCGAGGTAATATGTTTGGTCGCCCCACTGTCAAAGTACCAAACATTTGAGTCCACTGCAGACATGCACTGCTCATGAGAAGATGGGTCAAAACTGCAAACAGTAGTAAACGCCCATTCTTCTTCCTGCACAAGATTAGTAGACTCTGTTTTTGGTTTAGAGGCTTCTGCAACAACCATTCCAGCCTCCTTTTTCTTTGCCTCTTTTGCAGCCAGTTTTGGACAGTTCTTTATGATATGATCATTCCCTTTACAGTACTTGCAAAACAATTTCTGCTTTTCTGATTTCTTCTCATCTTTATCCTTGTTCTTCGAATGTGAAGCATTTGCAGATTTCTGCTTACTAGTAGAAGAGCTCCATTTTCCTTTGCCCTTCTGACTAGCCAGGAAAGCTTGATGTGCAACACGCATAATGGACCTGTTCTTCCTCGACTGATCTTCCTGCAACAGAACAGAGACTAACTCCTTAAATGATAAGGCATTCGGATTGCCTTTCATCATCAACCGAAGAGTAGAAGCAAAACGCTGATATGAATCAGGAAGACCATTCAGAACGATCTGCACAAGTGAGCTATCTGGTATAACCTCATCAACAGAAATCAACTGTTCCTTCAAGTCTTTGATCTTCGTTAGGAAATTGTCCATAGAATCACCTTCATTCATGTGTGCACTCTCCAACTGTTTTCGGAGGTAAGCAACACGAGCCTCATTCCTAGCTTGGTACAATGTGGTAAGTGTATCCCAAGCATCCCTACTTGTTCTGCAAGAGCGAATATGAGGAATAATGGCACATTTGACAAACAAAGCTATCAATGCATGTGCCTGGGCATCTCTGCCATCCCAATGAATTTGCTCTGCAGTAGGTGCAGCAGAAACAGCAGCACGAACAGGAATCTGCACAATATCATCTTCGACACCATCTTCATCAGCTCCAGCACCTGTATTTGCAGTACCTGTTGTTACAGGTACTGCAAATCTTTCAACACCCTGCACAATGTTCCACAATCCTTTTGCAACCAATACATGTCGCATCATATAAGCCCACAATGGGTAGTTGGTACCATCCAACTTATCCTCAACAGGCAACATACGGAATACATCACTACTTTCAGCCATGGCCGGTGACTAAAATACCTTGATGCAAAAAATTGACTGTATCTCAAAAAGTTGAAGGGAACTGCCCAGACGAGTTCTGCTAAACCTGTAGCAGACTTCGAGACGCTTATACTAGCGAACAAAAACTGGTATATACCTTTGGCACAAAAAGACGAAATAGCTTGCACAAGTGCTACGATAGTGCGTTCGGAGGTCAAAACGAGCTCAGATCGCGATTTCGACACCACACAGTGAAGCTGTTTTGATCTATGAAACACCCAGAGTATGCTCACCAAATTTCGTGCGATTATCTGACACTGCAAACGGAGGAGTTTCGACGACGCCCTAGATGAAGCAACGACCTGCTCTGATACCAATTGTTGGAGTTAGACGTCTGCGGAAGCACACGAACAACACAAGGAAGAAGAAGAAGCTTGGAGCACAAACACACAATACTGAATGTATTACTAGAGAATGTAAAAAGATAAGTAGCCCATTAGGGCAATAGGCGTATATACAAGCCGGGGGAAAAAAACCTCCTAAAGAGGGAAAAAAGTGCCCCGGCGGTCCTAGTGTGTTCACACACATCACTACCTAAATATATCAACACAAACATTTGAGTCTACTTCAGACATGCACTGCTCATGAGAAGATGGATCAAAACTGCAAACAGTAGATAATAGACATGTTCTGCATAGACTGGCCTTCCTGCAACAAAACATACACTAACTCTTCAAATGTTAAGGCATTTGGATTGCCTTTCATCATCAAACAAAAAGTAGAAGCAAAACTCTGATATGAGTCGGAAAGACCATTTAGAACAATCTGCACAAGTGAACTGTCAGGAAGGACTTCATCTACAGAAATCAACTATTCCTTCAAATCCTTGATCTTTCTCAAAAAATCGTCCATAGAATCACCTTCATTCATGTGCTCACTCTCTAACTGTTTTCGGAGGTAAGCAACAGGAGTCTCATTCCTAGCCTGGTACAATGTGGTAAGTGTATCCCAAGCATATTTACCTATTCTGCAAGAGCGAATGTGAGGAATAATGGCACGTTTGACAGACAAAGCTATCAATGCATGTGCTTGAGCATCTCTGCCATCCCAAAAAAAGCTATGCAGTATGTGCAACAGAAACAGCAGCACAAACAGGAATCTACATAAGATCACCATCTTCGACACCTTCTGCATCAGCTTCAATACCTACAGTTGTAAGAGTTGCAGGTGTGATAGGACGTTTTTCAACACCATGTACAATGTTCCACATTCCTTTTGCAACCAATACATGTCGCATCATATAAGCCCATAACGGGTAGTTGGTACCATCCAACTTATCCTCAACAGCGAACATACGGAATACATCACTGCTTTTAGCCATGGTCGGTGACTAAAATACCTTGATGCAAAAAATTGATTGTATCTCAAAAAATTGGACAGAACTGTCCTGACAAATTCGCTAAACCTATAGCAAACTTCGAGACGCTTATATTGGCAAACCAAAACTGGTATATAGCTTTGGCACAAAAAGATGAAATAGCCTATGTAAGCGCTATGATAGTGCATTCGGAGGCCGAAACAAGCTCAGATCGTGATTTCGGCACTACAATGCGAAGCAGTTTTGATATCTAAAACAACCTGAGTATGCTCAACAAACTTCATGTGATTTAGAGACTACAATCAGAGAGGTGCCGACGATGCCCTAGATGAAGTGGCGACTTGCTATGATACCAATTGTTGGAGTTAGACGTCTGTGGAAGCACGCGAACAACACAAGGAAGAAGAAGAACCTTGGAGCACAACACACAATACTGAATGTATTACAACTAGAATGTACAAAAGATAAGTAGCCCGTTAGGGCCATAGGCGTATATACAAGCCGGGGGACCAAACACCTCCTCGAGAGGGAAAAGTGCCCGAGCGGTCCTAGAGTCTTCACACACATCACTACCTAAATATATCAACATAAGTCAAAGTACTATCTACAAATATCATATATATATATAGAAAATGAAAATAATTGCAATTATCATGCTTGTAAATGTAGCAAATTTGATCAAGAGACTATGAACAATTCATGTTATGAATCCCATGGAAGGGGATTCATATATGCACACGTATGAGACCAGTGAGTATGAGACCAATATATATATATATATATATATATATATATATATATATATATATATATATATATATATATATATATATATATATATATATATATATATATATATATTTCTCACTGGTCTCATACTTGAATTGGTATATGTGTGTGCATATATATATATATATATATATATATATATATATATATATATATATATATATATATATATATATATATATATATATATATATACACACACACACACACATATACCAATTCATGTATGAGACCAGTGAGAAAAACATTAGTGAATAAATTATTGAGTCCTTTGCTGAGATTCTAAAATCTTTTGCTTTACATAAATTGTAGAAAGATATGAATGTCTTCTCTTAATGAGCCCACAAGCAACCTATGGATGGTCGAGTACAATTGTGAATTCATTATTAAGACTATTCGAAGATCAAACTTTACCGAAAAGGAAATGAAATGCTTCAATCTCAATAAGATTTCATAAAATTGTTGACTTCAATAAGCATGGACTACAATAATATCCATAAAATCCGTGCACGTGCAAGAGAGTATATGTTGTTTCTTAGTTAGTTCTTGACTTGCAAGAATGCCTAGATTTTTGAGTGAAGAGATATAGAAAAGATGGATCCGAATTTGATTGAATTAATACTTAAAACCGAATGATGGTTTATACTGCATGCCTACATATTCAAAGGCATGGACGTATATTCAAAACAAATTATCTTAATTGAAGCCTGCTGCATGAAATTTATGTCTTCGACTAGAAATCGTTGGAGATGAATGCATCTGGATTGAAAAGCTCTCCTTGGATTACATGCTCTTTATGTTTCGAGAATTATGACATTCTACCACGGATATCCAATAAGAGAGATTATTTGATGTTAGCATTACTAGTGCTAGGGAGAATATAAATTGAAAAATATGGATGCGAACTTGGCAACACTCTATCTCAAACTAATGGAACTATGGAGTGGTGTTGATATAGAAGTTGCATCATGATCACATCAAAGAAGACCAACTAGTATCCTCATGTGGGTTATGCATGATTTAAAAGGCTATCGGGAGTGCTTTGTTAAAAGATATGCATTTATAAGGCAAGCTCAAGCATTTATTTTTCACTAAATAACTTTATTTGAAGGCTTTTGAACCTTAGGAAGGTCAAGTAACAAGTTTGAAGGTGAAACCTTATCCAAAAGGAGGCATTGGACCGCCAAAAGCCACTTCAATGAAGAGACAAAGTCACAAGGCAAGTGAAGAGACAAGAAGGGCATGTGAAGAGACATGGAGGACATATGAAGAGTCATAGAAGGCTCTCATGGCTACATAAAGACAATTCATGTTCATTCTAGGTGTGTGTGGATGCTAGGAAGTCGGAGTGCTGCTTATATATGTGTCATTGAGCCATAGGCTCTCATAGATGCTCATATTCTCTTGTATATCTCTCCTACACTTTCCAAAGGGTGCTTCATTTTTGTAGTAGCCTATTAGGACTTCATTTTCTCTTTGTAGGAAGCTTCATTTTGACAGTTCTTGCATAAAGCAAGGATTCTATTCCAAAATGAATTTTGGCAAAACTCTTCTTGTACTATGAGATATTGTTATTTCTTTGTCTTCTGTTCTCTCCCAAAACCTACTAGGAAAACTAGGCTGTCTTATGTGACTCAGTTGATAGATCTGCAGGTGTCCAAATTTAGTGATTATAGCTCATTGGAAAACCCTTACTGTCTAGTTTCTGTGGCTAAAAGGGTTGTTTGATTGGATTTGGGAATTGTGAGATATACTAGTTTTGGTGAGTACTAGTGTGAGGGCAGATAGGTCTTGGGCAGGGTCCAAGCTTCTTGTTGTGCATTTGTGTTGGCATCATCTGGGAAGAAGCAAGTACGGGCATACATGCAGATCTAGCACTCAGGCAACCCATCAATTTTTTTCAATCCTTACATTATTTTAAAAGTGATTCTCATCACTGAAAACCATTGTAAATACAGTTTCACCTTTTCGCAACTCCATTTTGTGCAAGCAGAGGAGTCCTCGAGCTTGAGGAGCTTTAGAAGTAATTGCCTACTTAGTTTCATAGTTTTCAGAGCTCGTTTGAGCCTCCAAACTATCTTAGGGACCTAATTTGTAACTAGGCCAGACAATAGGTCTGAACAGACCAAAGCTAGTCAAAAACTATAAATAGAGCTAGAGAGCTCATTTTTGGGGCTAGCTTGTTGTAGATTTGAAGTTGTATGAGAACTCTCTTGTAAAAGAAGTTATTCCATTATGTCTCTCTTTGTTCTTGCCTTGTGTGCATGTGTGTGTGTATGTGTGCGCAGGTTTGTGTGCTTCTCACTCACACACTTGTGCCATCACTTGTTCAAGGTCTTCATACCATCCTTATGTCTTCCCGGATTGACATTAAAGGAGGTGCTACTCTCCACTGAGCTACACCAAATTTTGGCACCGTTGCCGGGGATTCGAGCTTTGAGGACGAGCGTGTGATGGTAAGATGTAGAGAGGACACGTTGGAAAGGTAAGTAGTAGGTTATTTCTGATCTTTCACTAATTTTTTTCCCATCTCCATCTCCATTTCCATCTCCATCTCCGCTCCACACCATCTCCATCTTCCTTTCATATTCCCACTCCCATTCCATTCACCTCATTTGCATAGTGAGAGTTTGAGAGAGAGCGAGAGTGCATTGCTATTTTTGTGTGTTTTTTGCATGATTCTTGGAGGTGTCAACAACATCACCATCCCCAGCAAGCTCTGTAGGTACTGAATTCTTCTGCGCAAGCCCCGAGACGTCGACCTCGAGCTATCGCGACGCACTGAAAAATCGACCCTAGTGAGAATCTGAGTGCACCATGACACAGTGCAGCCTGAGAGCTCCCAGAATCACTAGGTTGATCAATAGAATTCACCATAATTCGGTCTATTGTGACACACCGAGGTATCGCGACACACCCATCTATTGCAACACACCGACCTATCGCGACGCACCCATCTATCACGACACACCGAGGTATCGCAACACACCCATCTATCGTGACACACCGACCTATCGCGACACACCCATCTATCACGACAGACCCATCTATCACGACACACCCATCTATCGCGACACACCCATCTATCGCGACACACCAACCTATCGCGACACACCCATCTATCGCGACACACCGACCCGAGCTATCGCGATACACCGACTTTACGCATAAATTTTTGGGGGTTGTAATTAATGATTAATTGTGAAATTGTGGTAATTTTGGGCTTGAACTTTTGATAAATAGGGACTACCTTAGAGTCTTATAAGTGGGCAAACAACTAGAAAACCTTAGATAAATTCTTGAACCCTGAGAACCTATTTTGACCCCCAAGTGCCTGAATGGTCATAACTTCACCATATGAACTCCGATTGATGAGATTTTGGTGTCGTTGGAAAGCTCGTTGACATGTATTTTTAAGTTGGCCATTAGGTGGGATTAGGTGGTCATAGGATTCTGGGCCTGACGAGAATAATCACTCCAGAATGGGTTCCCTAGACAATAGGAGCATAGACTTACTTGTGAGTTGAGAGACGGATGAGGCTTTTTGGAGGTATAAGCCTGAGAAGCCTAATGAAATGGGAGCACTTACCATCTATGAATTCAAAGATCTTGACAGCCCAAGAAAAGTGACCTACTTAGATGATGCTTCGGAGAGGATCTTTGTGGTCTCAGAGCATGGGAGACATGCCTACACTTGGAAGGGTGAATTTGTTTTCCCCCAACCTCGATTCGCTGTGTCTTATGGTCACCAAGGAGCTAGAACATCTCAAGCTCATGGGACTCAAAGAGAAAGGAGTAGAGATAGACCCGAGGTGAGCTTTGCTTACCCATTAGGAAGAGAAAGGATGAGAACAGAAATGGATAGAGAAGAAACTGAGAGATCTAGAGCCCCAAGAAACCAAAGAAATGCTGATGATTTTCCTTTGCCAAGGCCTAGAGAACACACTAGGACCCTGAGGCCAACTTAGCTGGTTAAGTCCATGAAGAATTACTTTGATGGCAGAGTCAAATCCAAGTTACATAAGTGGATGTAGAGTCAAATTATATCAATAACCCCTCACGGAAGGGATGTTAAACCGACTCAATACTGCAAAGAAACGTAAGGAAGAGGAAAAGCGAATTCGAGAAGAAGCACAGGCAGAAGCTTTAGAACGCATCCGGCGAATGAAATTGAGAAGACAAGGTAGAGATCAGCCCATGCCGGACAATCAAGAAGCTCTAGGTAATCACATGGCCATGTGCAAGGCTTCAGGTGAACGGTCCCATAGGATAGTTGATCTACGACCTTTTGTGACCCTAGAAGTAGGACAAGGAGAGAGTGCAAGGATCGTGAGAGCTTTAGTTGACTCAGGTGCGGCCACTAGTGCAGTTCGACTTTCTTACTGCCAATAATTGCAATTGAAGGTAAAACCCCTAGAGGCATATCTGATAGGGTTCGGAGGTGTTGAAACCCCTTGCATGGGAGAGATGGAACTTCCCCTCTATGTTCAAGAGGTCCTAATGGCAATAAAAGTGCTAGTATATGAAGACGAGGATCTTATCGAACCTCTTGTCTTGGGCCAAGATTGGATCTATGATCATGCAGTCAACCTCAACCTAAGAAGTGGACTTCTTCAAGCTTGGGTAGGCCAAAAACACCTCATGATTGAATTAGAAAATCAAGCACTCAGGCCATTAGAAGAGGCACTAAATCTTGGTCCCTCCAAGAACCCACATGAAGATAACGATGCCATTCTTGTCCAAAGTTCTATGGTGCAGAAGATTATCATTCTAGACGAAGGTACAGAATTCAATGAGGAGTCCACTTCTTTTCCAAAGAGGATTCGAGGACAACAAGCCGGGAAACACACTACACTAAGGAGGCCAATGATCAAGAAGCATGAGAACCAACCTATGCACGATGAAGTACCTCGTGGCATGAAGCAGATCTGGATACGCAAGGGTAAAAGACCCACATCTCTAGAGATAGATTCTCAAAGAAGCCAACAAGCCGCATCCTCAAGCGTTACAACAAAGGAGTCCCCTAGGCAACACCCTAGACATACCATTTCTATTTGGGTTCCTAAGCGGTCAATAAAGACTATCCCCAATGCTCGATAGATATGGGTGCCCAAGACCTGCTTACAAGCTCAAATAACTCCACCTCCACTCACAAGAATGAATCAACACTCACTATCACTCTTGGAAAAAATCTCAAAGCAAACACCGACACTCCACACCATTACATCCTCAGTCACACCTAGGAATATCGGGAAATGGGTACCCAAAAGGTCCCAAATCCAATACAATCTAGTCCATAAGCCTTTACATATCAGCACTAAACACTCTCATTGGTTCAATGAGATGCCAGGAGATTTGGGGGATGCAGACCACATCTGGGAGTCTAAGTTGGAATTTGGAGGAGTGTGGTGGACATTTCAGTTCTTCTCAAGAAAGTTTGAATCACTACAAAATGTAGCACCTCTTCAAGATATTTGGCAGAAAGCAGGTTTGAAGGACTACTTTAGTGCATCCCTGCCTAAGCCAGATTTCCTCAGGTGTTACTATTTGATTGCAACTCTTAAAGCTACAGGAGATCATGATCAGTCAAGCACATTCCTAGTGCCCTCTCTATCAAACCACGAAGAAATGAAAAAGTTCGAGCTGAACATAACTTTTATTAAGGAGGCCCTCCAAATGTACGACACCCATGTGCCCTCTGATCGAGACCCATTGATACCAGAATCTATGAAGAACAGTAAGCTCAAGAAGTTGAAAGAGATGTGTGCCTTCACTCCAAACATTGCCATATCGTTGTGCATGTGCCTTCAGCACTTGGCATTTCCTGCTCAAGACCGATTCACACAGCCTCACAAGAAGATTTGGTACGGGCTATACCTAGCAGAGACAAGGAGCCTACCTATTAAAATGTCAATGTGGATTCTCGATCAATTATATGAAGCAGGCAAAAGAGGAGTAAGGAAGCCTTCCTTGAATGGTTGTTGTGCCAGTACCAGAATCATATACAGATGCCTAGCTTATGATGTGCTGATCACACGGGCACTTACTTATTCACAGCTGCAGTTCTACCAAGGACAAAAACTAGGGGTTCAACCAGCTAAACGAATGCGTGGATCTCTTTCCCATGTCCCAATTCCTCGCGAGTCCACGACAGAAACCTCCCTTAGAGAAGAAGAACAGGTGGCCCCATTCACTATCCATCTCCAACGATCACAGTCAGAGGGCATTACACAACCCACTCCGTCAACACCTCCGTGAATGATGTGGCAGAAGATACCTCCTTTGACTTTGAGACCTTCTTGCAAACAACACAACTATCTGATGCTGAGTTCTTTTCAGACACTGAAGGTCCTAGATCATCATCCCATAGAGGACGCCCACATCGTGAAGAATGAAGAGTACATTGGGAGGATGAAGCACAACACACTAACGTTGAAGACACACAGGAACAAGAGGAGGCACCGGGGCATGAATCAGAGGAGAGTGAAGAGGAAGCCCTTGCATACACTGCTCAAATCAGACGGCTATACGAAACTATCAAACAAGTACAAAAAAGGCATAAGTTGTCAGAAGCGGCAAACAAAGCAATGGTGAATCAGATGCTACAAGCAGAAAATGTGGACCCTCACTTCATCGAATCTTTGAATCTTCTGGCAAACACATGTGGGATTGTGGAAGCTATGAGGACTATGATACATCGCACTCCCGCTCAATACGACCAACGAAGGCTGGATACGCGACCGCGAAGGGGTAAAATGATTCATATTGAAGTTTCCTCCTCACTCCCGACCACAGCTCAAGAAGACATTCACATGACCAGTCCCACTGACACTAGTGCCCCCGACGAAAGCACACAACCACTAGCTCCACCATCACCGCCCATCCATCCCACCGAAACCCTCACCACGAACATTCCTAAACAACCAGTCTCCACACTTCATGAACCTATACCACACATCACCAGTTCTCCAGCCCTACCTTCTCCTACATCCACCATTTCTAGCCAATTTTCCGAACCTCAGATAGGTCATCCCGCCACTCATCAAACCATAATAGGTCACCCTTCTTATCTACCAGCTCTAGGACATCCCCTTTTCTCTACCCAAACATTGACACACCCATTTTCCCTCACTACTACATTCCCTCTTTCCCAACCCCAACCCACAATGCCCCCCTTAACCTCATCCACACTGACACAAACTACCCTGCCTCAATTTTGGGCAAACCTTGTAAATATGATGCGACAACCGGATGATTATAATAGGAATCCCCTTTCCCAACCCACCTCTCCCACGTTCACGGCCACCATTGACACACCACCCACCATTCTAGTATTCACGATTCACACTTCACACACAATCACGTCCGACCCCATGGACATTTCACCCTCCATAGAACCACCCACCACCACTTTCGTCTCTACATGAAATTATTTCAATATGAACGACCACCATCTCCACCCGATCAACCGTTTTCCTACTTTCGCAACATAGTTCCAACCAGAGGACATTCCAGAGGAAGCCCAAAAAGGTGCCATCTTCCAACCCATCTGGCAGGAAAAGTTACTTGAGACCTATCCAGAGATGCTCAGAACGTGGGACCATGCCCCCATGCACTTAAAGTATAATCCATGCTATGGGCCAGTGCAACAAAGACGATCATGGAAAGCCTTTGCCATAAAAGTTCAGAACAATGCTAATTGCAAACAATGGCTCAATTACCCATCCATTGCACCACCAATAGGCACATCAACTGTAGCATACATGATGGCTACTATCAGACACTAGATGCCACGTCTACAACGCATGAACGATGTTGCTGCTCAGATGATGCTCAAGATCCTGGACATGATGCAAATAGTACTGAAGACTTTCTGCAATGTACGTAACATCCAGCCTTCGATCCCGGGCTTTATAAATGGTAATTATGACTTACTCTATGATATGAGCACAACCCCTAGTATTCGGGTTTCTTATGCTTGGCATGCGAGGATCAGATATCTCCCAGCCTGCTATAAACAAACATTTGATGATATGTTTACCACTGGGTTCTCGGAATCTCACTCTAAAGTGTTCGTGCCACGACCAACCCATCTTCTACAACTATTCGCATGCGTACAGACTATGCATTCGGAGCTATATACAACACCACAACCTGACATTCCGGGCGCGGTTAATTGGGATGCTCTTCAAAGAGATCTAGTCAGGGGACTAAGGATCAGAGAACAGGAGCTAGCTACAGACATAGTCCAACACTACATTGATCACCCCATAGAGCAAAGGTCTGTCAGAGATGACAGACGCTAGGGGGGGAGAGTATTGGCATCATCTGGGAAGAAGCAAGTACGAGCATACATGCAGATCTAGCACTGAGGCAACCCATCAATTTTTTTCAATCCTTACATTATTTTAAAAGTGATTCTCATCACGGAAAACCATTGTAAATACCATTTCGCCTTTTTGTAGCTCCATTTTATGCATGCCGAGGAGTCGTTGAGCTTGAGGAGCTTTAGAAGTAATTGCCTACACAGTTTCATAATTTTCAGAGCTCGTTTGAGCCTCCAAACTAACTTAGGGACCTAATTTTTAACTAGGCCAGATAATAGGTCTGAACAGGATCAAAGCTAGTCAAAAACTATAAATAGAGCTAGAGAGCTCATTTTTGGGGCTAGCTTTTTGTAGATTTGAAGTTGTATGAGAACTCTCTTGCAAAAGAAGTTATTCCATTGTGTCTCTCTTTGTTCTTGCCTTGTGTGCACGTGTGTGTATGTGTGTGCATGTTTGTGTGCTTCTCACCTACACACTTGTGCCATCACTTGTTCGAGGTCTTCATACCATCCTCATGTCTTCCCAGATTGACATTAAAGGAAGTGCTACTCTCCACTGAGCTACAATTTGGAGGAGAAATCTTCCAACATTGGTATCTGAGTTCCTTTTGAACATCAATGAAGGTACAAAGAAGGAGGCCAAGCTAAGGAATCAACCTTTGAATCATTTCCAAAGCTTGAAGGAGGTTGCAAACTTTGAAACAAGGGGGAGCTTCAGCGACATAGTGCTTCATCACACAAAGGGACTTCACTTTCAAAAATAGAGATAATCCCACACCATATTTTAGTTTTAGGTGATTCAAGAACATGGGAGAAGTGTCCAACCAGATTGAGAAGTGGGATAAAGACAACTTCCAACCTTGGAAGTTTAGGATGACAAACTTCATCATGAGCAAGGACCTAGGAGGCATAATCAATAGAGGAGATGTCAAGCCAATTGCTGTGGATCCAACCAACCCTACCAACCAAGAAAGGAGAGCAATCAGAGAATGGGAGGTAAGAAATAGAAGGGTTATGTTTATGATATCTAAGCATGTAAGCAACACAATGATAGGTCACATTCAAAGCATGGAAACGACCAAGGAGGTATGTGAATATTTGGAGAAGATGTTCACCACAAACACAAAGGCAAAGAAGGTACAACTCAAAGATGATCTCAACAAATTGAAGAAAGCAGGTAACCAATCCATACATGACTACATAATTAAAGCCAAAGGTATTAGAGACTCATTGGCAGCCATAGGACATTCAATTGATGATGATGAAATGGTTGCATTTGTACTTAATGGTCTTAAAGATGATGACAAGTGGAGGAACTTCATATCCTCATTGTATGCTAGGGAAAACATGCCTGATTTTGATCAATTGAACACTTTAATGGTTAATGAGGAAATATTGCAAGGTGGAAGCAAGGGCAAAGGTGCCCAAGGTCATATGCTATATGTAGGCAGATGAAGAGGCAAAGCATCAAGAGGTAGAGGAAGAGGAAGGCAAAGCCAAAGCAAGCAAAGTGACAACCAAGAGGAGTCAAATGAAGGCTCATCTTCAAATGGAAGAAGTAGAGCCATGAACAATAGAGGAAGACGAAGAGGATCAAGAGGCAATGGATGCTTCATATGTGGGAAGCTAAGACATTGGGCAAATGAATTCTACCAAAGGAGACAATGGATGAGGAAGAGGATCAAGAGGCAATGGATGCTTCATTTGAGGGAAGCTAAGACATTGGGCAAATGAATGCTCAAGGTAACTATGCTTCAAATGAGACTAGTGATCAAGTTCTTTCCATGAGTGATGCATATGGAGATATTAAACATGAGAAGGATGATACTTGGTACATAGATAGTGGTTGTAGCAATCATATATCTTATAGGGAGGACATGTTTTGCAATTTATAGGCTCCAAAGCAAAAAGGATGTGTAGAGAAAGGTGACAACACCGAGCATGAGATCAAACACATTGGCAATGTCAAATTCCAAGATGGCAAGAAGAGCAAGACGCTATATGAGGTATTATATGTCCTTACTATTACAAAGAATCTCATTTCTGTTGGTCAAATGGTAGATCCAAGTGAAATTAAGTAGCAAAGGTTGCTTCATAGAGGATCCAAAGAATGGATTTCAGGTTGTGGCAAAAGGAGGTGGAAGGATGTTTACTCTCAATATCAAGCAAAATCCCAACGAAGGTAATGTTCATCACTTCAAGAACTTATAGAAGAATTGGAGATTTGGATTTGTGGCATAAAAGGATAGGACATGTCAACATTGAAAAGTTAAAGAACATGGAGAAAAGTGCATTGGTAAAAGGGCTTCCAAACTTCTCAACATCACATCTTCATGAGTTATGTGAAGCTTATCAATTTGGGAAGCAAACTAGGTTGCCTTTCAAGTCAAGCATGTATGTTTCTCCAAGGGTTTTGGATTTAGTGTATACAGATGTATGGTGGCCTTCAAGAGAACCTTCACATGCAGGTAATAGGTACTTTGTTACCTTTATTGATGCTTGTTCAAGGAAAATTTGGTTATATATAATCAAGCAAAAATCAGATGTGTTTGAGGTATTCAAAAAGTACAAAGCACTTGTTGAGAATGAAACATGTCACATGATTAAAACCCTAAGGTGAGATAGAGGGGGAGAATATTTCTCCAATGAGTTCACAAGGTTCTTAGAAGATGAAGGCATAAGGAGGCAATACACATGCAGTTATATCCCTCAACAAAATGGTATTTCAGAAAGAAAGAATAGACAAATTGTAGAGGCAGCTAGATGCATGTTGAATGAGATAAATGTACCTTTCTCATATTGGGCTGATGCAGCAACCACAACAACATATATTATGAACATGATACCAACTTCAAGAGTTCATGATCTTATTCCAGACGAGGTATACTATTAAAGGAAACCAGATTTGTCTCATTTAAGGATTTTTGGTTGCATATGCTATGTTCATGTCCCGCAAGAAGTTAGAGAAGGTAAACTTGATGCTAGGGTTGAAAAATGCATTTTTGTTGGCTACTCAAATGAGAAAAAGGGGTATAGATGTTATAATCCGATCACTAAAAATCTTAGAGTGTCAAGAGATGTTGTGTTTGATGAGTTAAAACCATTGGTATGGAGGTGTGAATGATTCGCAGGAAGAAGACTTTGTACATCCATATTAGGTACATGAAGAGCAAGTGCAAGTTAGCACTACATCGAGTGGACCAAGTATGCGAAGTCCTTCACAAAGCTCATCATCATGGAAGGGAATGCAAAAGGAGTTGGCACATACATCAGAATGTAGCCACAATAGAGGTAATGGACGTAACTTGGTAAGAGATTTTCATTCAAGTGAAGATGAAGATGAATTTGAAGAAGTTGTAATTCTTGAAGTGCAAAAGAAACAGACATGGAAGAAATTTCCAATCACAGGTAGTGAAAGGAGGTAAAAAAGGGTAAAAAATCCTATTCAAAAGCTCACTTATGATAGCTTTATTGAAAAGCATTATGCTTATATGACACAGGTCATCAAAGATAAGGAATCATCAAGCTATGAGGAAGCTAGCCAACACAAAGAATGAAGAGATGCTATGAGAAGATTCAAGTTCTCAAGCTATGAGGAAGCTAGCCAACACAAAGAATGGAGAGATGCTATGAGAAGATTCAAGTTCTGAAGGAAAACCAAACTTGGGAATTGGTACGTAGAGAAGAAGGTATGAAGGTCGTCACAAACAAATGGGTGCACAAAGTCAAAATGTCAGTCCCGATTTCCACGTTGTACAAAATGTTAATAAAAATAACTTGTGTTTCGTTTTGATATGTCGTCGCTGCGTATGCACTTATGTCTTAGTTTTGTTAATGACATGAAGAACCCGAGACAGAATCCAACATGGACGTAATGATCATGACGATGGTGCAGGTAATCGGAGCAGGAAAGTGAGTTTGAGAAGCTGGTGCATGGCTGGAGGAAGTCGGCGAAAACGAACTGGCCAGAGGAAGAACAAAAAGTCTTTCGCACGACAGTCAGCAAAGGAGCACTCTCTTTCGCATCCTCAAAATGAATCTTCTCTCTCGGACGAGCTTACAGCGCTGTGAGCTTACGCCTATGTCTATAGGATGCCACTATTTCGAGTTCAAGTTCTCTACCTCCCGTCACGGAGTTCTACCTAATACTCCTTAGTACTCTGGGAATCCGCCATTGGTCCCGAATTGCGAGAAAACATTGGGAGGACCTAGTAGAATATTCAATCTAAACACAATCAGAGCTCTTAGCTTCCTTGCATTCTTGATCCTAAGCAAGCGTCCTAATTATCTTTCGGTTTTTCATCGGGAATGAAACGATCCCATTAGGGAGTCGTTTGATTGCCAAGAAAACTCTGAATGAGGGATAAGGAAACCTGCTTAAGCTCAAGAACTGAGCGGCTAAGGAATGAGAGTGTGGTTTGATTAGATGTTTTGGAAAGTCTCCACATGTAGGGTACAAATCATAATCAATGGAGAGACACACGCACACAAAAAAAAAGGGGGGGGGATGTGCGTAGGCATTGAATCTTACTCTCTCTCTCCCTCTCTCTCTGTCTTTCACTCCCTCCAAAGCAGGGAATCCTTATCTTAGGCGAAAACTGCATGCATATCTATTATATTCAGCTGCATTTAAGTTTATCGTTGAATGCAATGTCTACTGGTTTATCTACATATTGTTACAAAAAAGGATCTGATCCATGCTCTTATTTGTGTGTAAGGTCGTCCATTTTTCAAGAGGATTTCACTCTCATATCTGAAGATTCATTCACAGAATTTTCTATAGCATTGCGGTGAGCTCACGAAGTACATCATTGTGAACTCTAACACAATAATAAATAATAAAAAAGGGTTCTGATTTCAATGTCATGAATTGGATGGAATCTATGAGGGTAGCATTTTTTTTTTGGATAATAACTTGGCTCCTTTACGGAGTTTTTATTGATAATTTCTCATCTGTCTTGATAGTCCTCATGCTGATGCTGATGGAAGCAATGTCTATGCAGAGCTCCATGTCAGGTATTGCACAAAAATGCCCTTTTTCTCCCTTTAGAGTTGATTTATGACGATTTCAAACAGGCTGCTGTAGTTTATCAAAGCTATAGACAGTAACAAGTGAAGTGAGTAAATAGGTCTCTAGGCTTTGTACATGTGTGGTTTTAGTCATCTTGCACCTTGAATTTGGGTGAGAGAGGTGTGTGTGTGTGTTTGTCTAATAACTGATCTAGGTCGCAACCTTTTTTGGTTGAGACTTGTTCGTTGCGATTGTGGTGAAAAGTGCTGTTAAAGCCTTCTTGTATTGCAAAAGTGGTCTATCGGTGTTTGGATCATGGAAAGAAAGCAATGGATTGGTTGGCAGATAAATAGGTTGTTTTGAGGATATTGGGTTGGAAGGAGGATAAAAGGAAAGCGATTGCAAAGTTAGATAGGTAGGTGGATAAATTGATGGATAGTTTGGTTGGTTGGATAATGGAGATAGACATATAAATTATATCGACATAGTGATTGTTGACTGGAAGGGTCTCAATAAGTGGCCATCAAAGTATCTGCCATCGAGGATGGATGACCTCATAGGTCAAGTCTTGGGTGCTTGCTATTTCATCAAGACGGATGATGCTTATTCTCAATGACTCTTTGGAGTGGAATTATAACGACAAGCTAAAGGTTGCAAAGTTAAAAAGACTTGCCCATAACTCACTCAATGGAGACAATAAACATTGAACAAAGTCCCATAAATAAAAGCAGTTTCAAACCTCTCTAGAACCATATGATAGGCACGCTCTGATGTCACTGTAGGTTTTCAAATGTTAAGGGTAGTAATATGTACTAGTTTTGTCTAAAACTTTCCTCGTGTACTATGCAAATCCGTCAATTTGGTTCATATGCAAAACATTTTTGTTTGTAGAATGAAGTCTCTATATCCCACTATCAAGAAAGCCTTGGTTTGATATCTGTATATATAGAGGGACTTAGTAGTTCTATGGAAGAGTATCTTGACACATGCCAACTTTAACATTTCTCTTCCCTTAGCTTTCCATATGAATACATGAAGGTTTCCTATGTTAGTTCAAATATACATGGGAATCCATCTTTCCACATTGTGTTAGAGACCATAGTCTCAAATCCCAATAATCATATATAGTAAATTAAGTCCCTTAAATTTTGAATTACTTTCTATCTCTAAGAAGACTCTTTCAAGTCCAAGTCTAGACGTAGAGCGTGAGTGGTTATAGATGTACTCCCAATTGTTAGACCTAATGTCAATTGTAGATCATCAATGGTATACCAATGTCAATTGTTAGACCTCCTTGTCTAGACATAGATCATCAATGGTATACTAATGTCAATCGTTAGACCTCCTAGTCTAGAAATAGATAATTAGTGGTTATAAATATAGTGGCCTCTCTTCATTGAGTCTTCACTAGATTCAATGTAACCATCAAATGTATATCTAATCTCTGTTTTGCCCCAATGGGATAATGTTACTCCTATCTTAGGCAATCAAAGACATAAACTTCTTCAAGTTTCCCCTTTGGGAGTAATCAACATTTTCCCTAGAAACTAACCCAAAACATGGTATTAATTATGGAGTACATCACATATACTCTCCGAAAGAGAAGCTATAGAGCTCATCTCTTGGAGTTGTACTCGTTTGCACCAAAGAGATGAACTTGCATTTTTCTCTCTCTTTCAAAGAAAAGAATATTAAGTGAAATCCTCGTCACTTGCCTTTCCCTTAGAAGAAGTATTAACGAATTCATTACTCCCTTCTTCCGTGATTGAGAGCATATGTTTCAAAGTAGCCTCAAAGTATCCTTCCATGTATATGATTCATTTCATAAATGGATATCAAAATCATTGGAGAAGAGATCTTCATCATCAATGAAGGAAAACTTTGTATGAAGAGTGGATAAATGAATACCTACCTAGAGCTATAACCCTACCCATGGTATGATCACTTTTCATCCAAGTGCCATACAGGAGAATATCTCTCCATAGTACGGAAGTATGCTTGCCTAGTAATGATAACTTATGAGTGGATCTACAAAGAACTATTCCGTATGATGGAATCATCCTTCCCATTATATCTAATACGAGTGCCTAATGTGTGTGGAGATAAAATATCCCATTATATACTCTAATGGAAGAATGTGTCTTTCTTGATCGATGGAGGATAACACCAAATCTCAAGGAGATCCCTACTCAGGACCTCTCCCTATGTCTAATGAGAAGCGCTCTCTGTGAGTGATGTGTTCTTTGCTCCCTAGCCAGAGAGGAAAAGTTCTCAAAGGGAGAGGTGTTTCACCATTCGTACGTATGAATCCCATCTCCGATTCATGAGAATACATCCGCACTAAGCAAAATATGAATTCCATGCCTTTTATGGAACTCTCCCTCATAAAGTGAATTCTCATGGACCATCTTTCTTTGCCATTAAGTTTGGTTTGTTCGAAGAGTATCCTATTTGTGGCTATCCCTAAATCCAAACAAATAACGGATATTCCATGAGTAGCATGTCTAACTAGAGACTAAGTACCAAGATTATATCTAGGTACGTCCTTATATGAGTTTCCTTTTTGGGTACCTTTGAACTCTTGTCTATCGATATTCGGATATTGGCTTTAAATCATAGAGTTAAATGCCATTTAGTAATCATAGAGTTAAATGGCATTTAGTACGACCTTTCTTTCTTGCACTCTCTCTCTTATGAAAACCATACTTAAGATCCCTTCTAAATGTTTTCCTTTACAGTTTAGCAATGATCTATTGTATACCGTTCAATTTCAAGTGATGTCTTAGATTTAGTTGATTGCCAGCCCTATGCCTTTGGAAGGTCGGTTTGTCTGATGTGGCTCAACTCGCTGAAAGAACTGAGTAATAGTCTGTTGGGTGAACCCCCCCCCCCCCCCCCCCGGGCCCCCCTTCTCCCCCTCTACCCCCCCTTCCTCCCTCTCCCCCCCTCTCCCGCCCTCTCCCCCCCCCTCTCCCCCCCCCTCTCCCCCCCCTCTTCCCCCCCTCTTCCCCCCCTCTTCCCCCCCTCTTCCCCCCTCTTCCCCCCCTGGTGTTCGACGTGTGCGTTGTAGCATCTTCTCTCGCCTCTCATATGTTGCCATGATGAAGCGACCCACCCTCTGTTGGTCTCTAGTGGTCATGCACAACCAGAGTGGCTCCTCAATCTGGAACTGTGCTCGTAGGTCTGCATATGTTGGGCATACGGTAATCTAGTGCTCCTCACTCGCTATCTCAGTATGGCATACTGGGCACCACCTCTCCTCTCAGGGGACTCCTCTGGCCCGACCTCTCTCGATCTCGAGCTGATGTGATGAAACTCGAAGCTTCCCAATGACGACACGGAGGTGGTGTGGTAGGTATGTCTGCAAGTAGCACGGGGTCTCAATGAAGCCCTGATCTGCGATCTGTAGGAAATGCTCACGGTAGTAGAGCATTTTCGATGGCAGTGAATCTCTCGGGCTGAGCCATGTCCTCTGTATGTATGTATGCCATATCTCGTGACAGATGATCCTATTCCTCTCCTTGTGGGAAAGCGAGTAGGTGGGGGTGTGGGAGTCATATCGTAACCATGAGGAAGAGTCTCCTGCTAGGGCCATGTCTCGTGATGCCTAGAAAGCTCTCTAAGTGATGTGCTCTCTATCCATGCCTTGGATCGTGTGTAATAAGCATATTGTTTGGAAGAGTGCCTCTACTAGCATCGGTGGTGCAACAAGCGCTGCCCTTACGATATCATGGAGTACCGAGGATTTGCTGCGGATGAGTCTTACAATCATGAGAACCTGCGATCTCTTCATTGGTGTCCATGCTGATGCGGATAACCCTAGCCTCCATATGGCTGCTCCATACATGAGTGCTAGGGTAACCAAAGTGTCGAAGAACCAACCCTTTGTGCGGGGCTCCTGAAAGTAGGCATGGTGGCACTGTCTCTCCATCAAAGCTAATGCTGCATATCCTTGTGTGATGCGATCTCGAGCTGCTCGAGACATGCAGAAAGCCGAGAAGGCTGCTATGAATGTCACGCCCAGGTATCCATATGATCTAACTACTTCGATGGGTCCGCCTGCTGCTGTGAAAGAACTCTGTCTCCTCACCTTCGTTGATGTATGGAAGATAAGAACCTTGGTTTTACCAAGGTTCACTGATAGCCCTCAATGTGTGCAGAAATCGTCTAGGCCGTGTAAGTGGTGTTCTAGACCTTTTGAAGACTCTGAAACCAAGACAATATCATCAGTGTATAAAAGAATGTGGACTGTGGTCCCTCGTACCTCAATGCCATCGCTTCCTTGTTGTTGTATGAAGTCCACTATCTCATAAATAGCCCAAAAAGGGTGGGCGAGAGAGGGCACCCTTGCTTCACCCCAATGGTGCTAACAAGTGAATATGATAGGCCACCCGGACATCTCATTCTACGTGATACTCTCTCATAGAGGGCGTAGATCCCCCGTACCATCTCTGGAGCCCCGATGTCGAGTAGGCGTGTGAAGAGTCGCTCCCTCGGAACTGGGTCTGAGGCTTTGGGGAAGTCCGCTTCCTCACTCAAGCCTGGTCGATCAGGCATCTCAAAGTGAAGATGTGGTCTATGGTAGAGTAATCTCGTCTAAATCTTGCCTGTCCTTGAGCCCTGATACCCTTCCCCTCGGCGATGGTCTCAATTTTGTCTCTAAAATTGCCCCATATAGCTTGGCTAGTGTAGGGCCAATCATGATCGTCCGATATGTGGCTGAATCCATAACATCGTTTGACTTATGTATGGGCACAATGGTGTGCTCAGTCCATGAGTCAGGGAACCCTACAACCAGTGCTCGCTTGAAGAGGTAGGTGATGAGCAATGCTAAAATCGTGAGCCCATATATGAGATGCTCTGCCTATAAACCGAAGTGTTCACGGGCTCTTCCATGCTGTAGGTGGGTGATCGCATGGCTCACCAGCACTGGTGTAAAGACATGAGAGGTGGTAGGGAGTGAGCTCTATGGCTTGGGGATGGTCTGGAATAGGCTCTGCGCATATCTGTGCCATGTGTCCGACTCTCGAATGGGTGTTTGTTGTCTCCTCTCTATGAAGTGTCGCCATGCCACTGCATTGTCTCTGCTCATGAGCAGGTGATACTGTCTCTCCTCCCATTCCTGCCTCTTCTGACGTGTGAGGCGATGCATGCGGCGTTGTGCCCGTGTGTGTAATCAATGCACTGCGTTCTTCTGCTCATATCTGCTTTTGCAGCTCTTGACACTCATCATCATACCATCGGTTTTGGGGCATGGACCTCGTGCATGGTCGGTGTGCATGTGTGTGGTGGGGAAAGCTGTGTAGAGCTGAGTGGTGTAGGATGTCGGTGATCCGTGAGGTGAGTGTGTCTAGAGGTGAGAGTGGGTCTAGTGAGAGTAGGTGGGTGTGTAAATGGTGTCGTAGTCATGTGAGAGCGTGTGCGTGAAGTGCATCGTGGTATGTACTATGTAGCAGGATGGGTGGGAAGGGGTCTAGTGGAAGGGGAGATGAGAGTGTGAACGTGAGAAAAGTGTGATCGGCTCCGAGTGGACATCTATCAATACCAAGTGAGGTGATGAACGATGCCTCAGAGAGGGTACCTAAGATGTAGTTGACTCTACTCTCGCCGCCTAAGACTTCACCCAGAGTGCTATAGTTTAGTATCTTCTATGAGAGTGTGATGTAGGGAGAGTCACTATATCTCAACTTCTCCTCTCTGTCATGTCCAGAGTATTGGGATCCTCGTGGTGGGAAGTAGCAAATGGCTATATAGATCCACCTCTCTGCTTCTACCTGCATGCGTACCCACGTGTATCGTGCCTCCTCATCTCGGTTGGTGATGTGGACCCGACTATGTAGCTCTCGAGTATGATGGTGACACCCCTTGATCCTCGTGCTGAACTGTGTCGTGTCGTGGTCCTGAATGTGGATGCCCACTGGAAACCCGCTATATGGGGGAGCCCTCTCTTTGGGCTCTCTTGTGTCTTTGTGATGCAAGCAAAGTCGTGTGACTCCAGAATTTCCTCTAGCCTGTTTGGTCGCATCCAAAGTGCTCCGTTGCAATTCCGAACCACTCCTCTGATTGGTGACTCCTGGTGTGGTGATGTCTCATTGGCCGCGTGGCCCTATTTGATAGGGCGTCTGTCTATGAAGGCCTTACCATCACGGTAAAAGGCTTTCCTCCCTTCTCGGTGCGCCAGGAGTATATGTGGCATGCAGGCGTGTCAGTGTGCTACGTGCATCCTCGTGAGGTCTTCGTCCATGTAGAGGGCGCTGCCGGGTAGTCCACGTAGTACTGATCGACGTCTAAAGAAGGCTGTCCGTGTCTCTTTAGAGCCCATCTGGAGGATGAGTGCTCGCGAATGGGATGTATCCCTGCCAGCCCTCCATGCTCCTCTGAAGGGCATGCTTTCATATCCAGGTCGGCGGCAGATGTCGGTGTCGTCTTCCTACCTTTGGGAGGCCCGTAATCCGAATGTGGAGTCTTCGGATGTGTCCATCTCCAAGCAAGCTTGACAAGAGGTTCTACATGACCTGATGAATGAGATGGTGCTTAACACCCAGATCCCATAGCAATAAGTGAGTGTGCTTGATCATCTCTAGAATCCCACTTGGATTGCTGTTTTGTGAGTAACTTGATAATATCTCTCACTCTGAATGATGAGAGGACCCCTTTGTCTTCCTCCTCTTCAACCTCCTATTGAGCAGAAATTGGAGCAGCTGGTTGATTTGAAGAAGATGCAACATTCTCTGTAGCTTGTCTTGGCCATTGACAATATTCCTCAAGTATTTGGAGAAACAAATTCATCATCATGAAACTCCACATTTGATGGTTAGACATTCCATCAAGCTTGTCTTCTTGTTCCAATCTATCTTGATAATCACTCATCTTGAGAACAAGTTATGTATGTGCACAAGGCTTTGATACCAAATGTTGGAAGTGAAGTAGGCCCAATATATAATGAGAGGATCTTTCCAACACTTCGAATCCTGAAGCGCACACACACATCTTGAACTAAATAATAGAGACGAATGACTAAGAAATAGATAAGAGGCAAGATAAAGAGCAGCAATGTGCTACTCAAAAATAAAATTGTTTGATGAAATTATGTGTATGCAATCTGTGTGTAAAATATACAAAATCTGGAATATAAGCTGAATGTTGAAGGGTTGTAGGTACAGAATGTAAGAAGAGTGCCTAGGAGACGAGGAGTTAATAGTTATGAAAGAACTGAATGTGCTGCAGCCTCTATGTGATGAGTAATTGACTGTTTACGCGGTCAATGTGCTGAAATGTAAAGAGCAGCAGCAAACCGTAACAGAAAATTGATCTCCTTCTGGAATAAGCAGCAGCAAACCGTAACAGAAAATTGATCTCCTTCTGGAATAAGCAGCAGCAAAAGAGTCTCCAGTTCTTGAAGTGATAGATACAAGAACTGGTACAACAGCGAACTGAAGATAACCAAAAAATAACAGCTACTCAAGTCTCACATGAACCAGCTGGACACACTGATGTATGTGAAGGAGAAGATGGGCAGCAGGAGCTAATCTCCAAAATTCAGCAAGAAGATTCCTCCACAGCAACTCCACAGAAACCCTAAACCTAGAGCACACTTTTATTATGTAAGCATATGAGAACATGAGATCAAAGTGTGCCGCGAGCCCTTCTTTTATAGGCTTATGGATCTCCAATGATGGCTTTCTAAAATGCAATCATAAAAATCTGAAATTTGTAAGCCGTTAGTGGCTTTTCGTGTGATTTAGAGAACCTTTTGGTAGCTTTTCATTAAAAAACGAATCTATTAAAATATTCCATAAAATGACCCAAAGTTCACTCTCAAAACGAGATTCCAAAACATCTAAATCCAGTGTGCACGTCATATGCTTAAGATTCACTCGATTGACATAGACTAACAAAAGAAGATTTATTCAGTTCTAGATAAAAATCACAGCAGGGGAGGTGAACATTTGCATTTACATGAATCTGGCGGGTAAAATTTAGGATGAAATTTCATGCGAAAACCCTTTGCTTGTTTAAGAAGTTTGAATCTTTGATAAAGATGATGGATTTGAAGAATATACTTGAGAAGTGATTTGGGGGGGAGCAAAGAATATAGTGCCTTTGTTGTAAAGGAACTAACATTCAGCATTTATATTGTTCATGTACTCCCAATGTAATTCTCATGAGTCACGATCCTGTCAATTTTTCACCAAGGTATTTCATCTGAATATATTCAGGGGCTACTGCACATAAGATAGTAAGAATGTTATCATGAAGTGTGGGAATGCATAAATGTCACAACTTGAAGTTGAGCTTTTATTGGACTTCGTTTGCTTACGTGGTTCTGTATATTATCCTTTTCAGATGCTTACCAGGGTATCCTAATAAACCTCCAAAATTACAAATCAAGTGTGAAAAGGGTCTTTCAACAGAAGATGTTCACTCGTTACATTCCTTGCTTGTTGATCAGGTGTCCATAGTTATAGTTTCTTCATGATTTCAATTTGATTTTCTAAGTCTTTATTTGCAGCATCATGCTACACATTCATTTATCGTAATTAGTTTTTGGGTGGGATTTGCATTCTCACTCTCTCTCAAGCACACATGCCGCACCACCACCACCACACACACCAAACCTCCCCCCCCCCCCCCCCAAAAACCAAAAAAAAAAAAAAAAAAAAAAAAAAAAAAAAAAAAACCCCAAAAAAAAGAAAACACACACACACACACACACCCCCCCCCCCCCCCCACCCACACACACCACCCACCCCCCCAAAATAAGAAAAGAAAGAAAACCCCAAATAACACATTTCTCTTCTTTTGCATCTGCACAGCTTATGTAATAATCAAAATGAGGGTTTATAATTTTTGGTTGGTTTTCATTTTTTCAATAGGTCAAAAAGAAATTTGTTGTCAAATTTCTTCTGATGCACATGTTCTTTCATTCAGTTATAAGTTCATAGTTTGTTATTGACTGCCATATGCATCCCTTCTTGATTAAATTTGGTTGCACAGATGCACATCGGTGAGAGAGAATGTGTGAAGGGGAAGAGGCCTGAAACTTCTGGTTACCCTTCTCCTCCAAGAAGGCAACTTTGTCATGAAGTAGTAGTATGGGCCTTGCTCTATTATCAGTAATCGAAAACTGGTATCATCCAAGGCAATAATTATAACCAAATTCAGTAAAAGAGTTAGATGAATGCTCAAGAAGTAATCTTCGAGGTGTTTCACACCCGCTTCCCTTTTCACATTCTCGGTATCATGGTGATCCCCTCTCCCCATGAGATCCTTTCCTCAGAGCATCATGCATGGGCTGCTGCATGTGCAATCCTTCTTACCTCCATCATTGTCCCCATGGCAGCCATCATGATTATGGTGGAGAATAACAGCTCAGCAGACACCTATTAACCTGGGAATGAAAATAAAAGGAGAACTTACTGGTGTGTCCAACCACTGGCTTGCATGTGCCCTTGCACTCTATTGCTAATTGCATCCCATACCACACCCCTAACAGAAGGATAGAGAGCTTGTGTTGCACCCCAATAAAAACTATAGGACTTTGTGAGCCTCCAAAGTATTCCTCTCTCCAGTTAGTAGCCTTTGTAGATTCCCTCTTCATAAATTTAGGATACCCCCTTGTCTTCTCCCTTTGTAATCTCGCAACCACACCATTCTCTAGCTCTCTCTCTCTCTCTCTCTCACACACACACACACACACACACACACACACACACACACACACACACACACACACACACACACACACACACACACACACACACACATGCACACACACACACACGCACACACACACACACACACACACACACTACTCACACATTCTCAGCACACCTTCACCCACACACCTATACTCTCTCCCTCACCTACACTCACCCTCTCATATTTGCGTACACACCTTTACTCAGCATACCTTCACTACCTTCTCACATTCCACCTCTTCCTCACTCACATGCACACTCTTTCCCTCATGCACCCTCCCCCAACCTCTCTCTCTCTCTCTCTCTCTCTCTCTCTCTCTCTCCCCCCCCCCTCCCCCCCAACAAACCCCCGGCCGCACTTTCATGGTTATCTCTACATGCATACTACGCCGATCTATATCAGCTTTACCAGTTTTTTTTCAGCACTTTTATCTTTTCCGATTGACAGAAGATATACCCATCTACATGGATTTCTCTCATAGGCTGAGTTTGGCCTCCTAATAGACGTGAAAACTCTTTCTTTCTTTCTTTCTTTCTCATCCCCCCCCCCCCCCCCCCCCCCCCCAAAAAAAAAAAAAAAAAAAAAAAAAAAAAAAAAAAAAAGAAAAGAAAAGAAAAAAAACCTCTTGCCATTCATCGGACTGCACAATCTCTCTCCCCCATAGCGCTCCATATACCCCCCACTCTCATCGAGTCTCCACACACACATTATGGAGACTTGGATCAGCTTTATATCTGTCTTATTAGCTTCTTTTTATTTTCAGCATGTTTGTCTTTCCGATTGACAAGAGGGACACCCATGTACATTGATTTGTCTGATAGGCCGAGTTCGGCCTTCTATTTAGACGTAAAAATCTTTCTTCTTCTTCTTCTTCTCTCTCTCTCTCTCTCTATTTGCCCACCTGCACTAAAGCCAATTTGTCTCTCTCTCTCTCTCTCACCTGTGTTGATTAAGCGGTACAGAGATAGAGAGTGAGGAGCACTTGATCACCAGATGCCCAGCATACTCAAGTCTCAGACCTAGGAGCACAGTTCCAGATTGAGGAGTCACTCCAGTCGCGCATGACCACATGAGGCCAGCGGAGGATGGGACGCTTCATCACGGCGGCATCTCTCTCTCTCTCTCTCTTCCCCCCCCCCCCTTTTCTTTCTTTTCCTGCGCCATCAGTTCACCTTTTCTTGCTCTTGTTCTTGCTGGAGGTTGACAAGATGCACGATCATCCTCAATTTGGGCAGTCACCAACAGAATGGCCATACCTCAGCACACTCAGTACAGCAGTGCCAAAGCATCTCTCTCTCTCTCTCCACACACATTCTGCCACATATTATGCTTCCACTTATTACCTTAAGCAATCGCTTTAGTCAACCACAATTGACTTATTAAGTCGAGGAAATTCGACTTAGTAAATCGATCAAGGTTGGCTCAATAGATGGACGAAGGTCGATTATTGGTATGTAAAACGGGGGATCCCCACACACTTGCACACCTACACATCCACACACATACACTCACACTCATGCACTCATTTACTCGATTTCACACTCTTATTCACTTTTATGCCCAGATTTGGGCCTTTATGCACAAACACATAGTCACACCCCTACAAATAGACACAATTACATATACACACTTTTACACACACACATATACATTTTCTACACATTTACCCCACTCTCATATGCATGCATATACATGCACATTCTCCAGCACTCAGCCATTCACCCTCGTATACATGCACACACCTCCATGCATATGCACTCATATGCATCTCATCTATACATAGACACTCACATTAATAATTGTTACACGCCCTCACTCACATTCAATTATACGTGCACATTCACATTCTCATGTACTCCCACCCTTACCTACACACACTCACATTCATTTATGTATACAATTTCACTTGGATATGCACGAGCTCATCCGCACATACCAATCGATATCCATAGTCATATTCACACACACACACACACACACACACACACACACACACACACACACACACACACACAACCCTCTTATTATTCCTTCCATACACTTATCTCACCTACTCATGCACATTCACTTACTCCTGTCCGGGGTGTCCAGCTAAAGCCTGTTAGGCTGAACCATCTAGGCTCTACATGGCATGAGCTTTGATGGTTTTGTGCATGTCATATTGCCTCTTTTGACGAGCAGAGAGATGCTATGATGCCAATGTTAGTGTTTTGTGGGGACTGTCGCTGTTAACATGACAAAACACAGTCATATTCATAAACATAAAGCATCCTACATTAGACTCACTTCCTAATTGTAGAGTCGAATGGCTCACCCTTGAGCTTGGGAGCTTGTGGTGAAGCAGGTGGTCATCAACACAAGTGCCAGCATCACATGCAACTACACCCACACCAACACAGGTGTTCGGGTGACTTCACCATGGGCTAAGAGTCCAAGTGCCTCATACGAAGACTGTCTGACAAATGAGCCCAAGGTTCTTATTTATAAACTCACTTGAGGTTAAGATTGGGTGGACACTTCACACTTGGCCAGACACTTCAACTATAGCTGCCCATCTTGCCCATCTTGCCCATCTTGATGTTCTCTGGGTTTGGGGACATAACAACCATGGAGCGATAAAAAACAACGTGGAGAGATCCCAGCCCCTTGTGCTTACTCCTTTTCGCATGCATTCTCCCTTTGCTCCTCCCTTGTGTCCCTTCCCCTCCTCCCCAGGCATCCCATCTTCTTGCACCTTCCCATCCCCATTTAAAGGTAGAAAGGAAAGAGGAGGACATACATTACACACATAATAGAGTACACATGGTTCAAGCATTCAAGTTTTCTGGATGTTTTGCAAGCACTCTTTTTGCTTTCCTCTACCAAACCAAGGTTAGGAGGCTTCCTCAAGCTCCATCTTGTCGGAGTCCCTTTGGCTGCAAGGAGGGTTGGTGCCTAGGGTGGATCAAGTGGTATGCTGTTGACACACTAGGTCGGAAGCAATTCTCACAGGCCTCAACAGCTCGGTTTTGTTGTGGTCTGTTATCTTTGTTGTCATCTCCTTCGCCGTCGTGATCTTGATTGTCGTCGCCATCACTTGATATTGCCTCTGCCGTTATCATACTCCCTTGCCGTGCTTATTGTCTGTGGGCAAGTCATTCTCATCTGTTGTTAGCATCTTTACATTTTATGATGATTTGTTATACCTTCTAAGGAGAATTAGTCTGTCACTGCTTTTGTGTAAGGTGTACTGCTAAGGATCAATTGAAAGAGAAGTCTGCATCCCCTTTTCGTCAACATTGCATGTTCTTTTGTTCTTTTGTGCTTACTTGCTCTTCTATGAGTCCAATCTACGCATGGCAACACTCAGCCCCCAGTTGTCTCCCCCACCCTCCCCTAGCCTTAGTATACACAAATTTTATTATTATTTTTATAGTATTCCTATTTCTGATTTTGATCATCTTATTGTTCCAACTAAATAAATATTTGAGAAAATATGTTTTAAAAGCACCACTTTATGGTTTCGTAAAACATTAGCCTATCATATCCATGTATTTTTATTATCTCACAGGTCATATTCATCTTCGCAACTCAAGTTTTGAAACGTCATTTCTTTTTAAAAAGTTCACATTTTTCTCGATTTTATCCATAATTCTTGAACACGTGTAAATTAGTAACACAATCTAAAAAGTAGAAAGCATATTTCTATTTCTTATCCTCTCTTCAGATGCAGCAGCCAGCTGCTATCTGAAGGATTAGACTTCATCATATACTCCTCCAAGATCTCACAACACGATGTACAAACATGCACACCTGCAATGGAGACGCCCTTTGTGAATTCTAGCATTATCAGCATCCAGAATGGACATAGAATCTTTTCCCATTGTCACTTATATCATTTTGTTGCTCACTCTCCATTATGATGCTCTTTGCTCAAAGTCCTTCATACTCCAATGTCGTGTCCAGGGCATTGGGTATCTCACCGCACTGATTCTCCAGGATCAGTGGACCATTGGCCTTATGCTGGAAGGTCACGTATAAGTCTTCTTTGGAAGATGAAGCAGGCGGATAGATTCTGCCTTTTGAGCAGGTTAGCCTCTTGGGGCCCCAACCTGACTCAGAAAATAAAAAAGTCCTTGTGTCATAGACCATATAGCACTATCACGTGCACATTATTTTCACACATTTCTATATACCTTCTATGAGGGTTGAGCACACACCCATATGATTGTATGATTTTGTATCATGGGCCAATCTGGCTCTTCATAAATGTTAAAATAATTTTTCTTTACCTTCCTTTCAACCTTTATTTCTGAATCCCACTTTTCAAAACAGGCAACTTCTGTTTCAAGGGAAGGCAGGGTCATGATCTACAATCTAGTGGAGACTGCAACAGAGTTTTTGTCTGAACATAATGAAAGTGAGCTATTGTATGGACATGAGGTAGCTGACTTACTTTTATTGTAATGATTCTTGTTTATTTTGTTAACGTTTTTATCATTTTATTTGTTGTTGTTGTTGCTGTTATTATTAGTATTATTGTTATTACCATTATTGTCATCAACGTCATCATGATCATCTAAGTCAGAGAGAACGCTTAAATACTTTGCATGTAAATGAAGCAGTAAGTTCTAGTAAATGTAAGTGCAATACATGAGCCAGACATTCATTAAAAGGCCTGAGTATTTCAAGGCAAATCTTTAATCACAAGAGACACTTTTTTTAAGGCTTTACTCAATGCTTCTGCTAAACCAAAGTTTGATGGACATTTTAGGCTTGTAAGGGGACAGGATTGGCATTTATTCAAGCAGAATTTCAATCACATGCCAAATGTTTCATGATTCATCAGGTGCTTGGCAGTAATTAATAACTATAGAATGGAGAAGTACAGGATACAATGATATGTGCTTCTTTCATAGAAAACCTATATGTGTACATTTGGTACCATATTGAACATCTCATATATGATAGCATGCCAAAGGACCATGATGAGTATACACCTGAGGAAGTTATTCTTCTTGGGGTGGGAGGAAAGGGTTAGTCTGGCCAACCTAGAAAGATAATGTGACCAGCATTTTCTAGAATCGTGATCAGCTTGTAGATCCCCAATTGATTTATATCTATGTACAATCTAGCCATGATGCCTCAATGCTTGATTTAGGGGGCTTCTTGGCTTACACTTCTTATTTCCGAGACATAAATTATGACGAACTTCAGGAAGATTTGTGTCAGTTACTGGATAGTGCATTGATAACCTTGTTTTTTGTTATACCTTCTTCATCATGTACGTTCATGTGCTGTTCATTTTCATATCTCTTAGACATTGTGAAAAGGCATCTCTTAGTCAAAGGAAAAGGCCGTTGGATCAACCTTGCATGACAGTGTCCCAAGGACTGATTTCTGCTTAGTCTATACTACCGTTCAAGTGGAAGGCCATGTCTCTGTTAAGCATTAAACTCAGGGATGGGGCTTAAGGAAGTGTTTAGGATAATAAGGTTATGGGTCACATGTGAAGCCACTAAAATATTTGACAAGGACTTGTGTTTCTAAGTGCAAGAGAACACTTTTCGGATGAATGTGTTAATTCGGATGCAGAGCCTGAAGGTACCAATCCCTGAATTCTAATGGATTTAGGAGCAATGAAATTCCGTTATATCATTATGTTTGAAATGCAATAAGGAGCAAAGTTTTTGAAACACATTCACAATAAAGTCTTTAAATTGAAACTTCAGTGCACATGCATATTTTTTAAGCACTACCCATGAAGGAAAATGAGCATATTGACTGTTCAAAGAGAAAATAGATGAAATCTCCTTAAATTTTTCTTCAAGTCAAGGGATAATTTATGCTTGTATGTACATATGTACATATGTGTGTGTGTGTGTGTGTGTGTGTAAAAAAAAATGTATATGTAAACCAATCGCGTCACTCTCCTATGTATATGTATTTACGTATATACACATATGTCTGTATTATTGCCTATTTCGTCTATATGGTCTTGTTTTTGATTGCATTTCTTACATCCGAACAGTTTGCAAACAGTTAATTCAAAAGATTGCTTTGATTCATATATATTCTGCAGCAACAGATTACTTAGACAGAATAACTACTCCACAATTTTTATGCAGGATATCAGCATAGAAGAGAGTACACCTTCTATAACACCACCGAAGGAGGCATCCATTTTTCAAGATGGCAGAGGTCCTTTTGTTCATGGGCTTATAGATCTTTTTTATGAACCTGGTAATGAAGGTCTTTGGACAGGAAATCACCCAGCCATAAAGCAGGAGGGCTTGGCTGGAAACGCAACCGCCCAAAATCTTTTTTCTTCTGATAACATTGATCCCGTGACACTAAAAAGAACCTCAGTAATTTCCATCGCCAAAGATTTTGAGTTCAGAGATCCTGAGCAATTTTTCTCCAGAAAACCAAGCAACAAACATTTTTCATATGATAAGGAGGAGGAACTTGAGGATCTGGATTCATCAACTCAATTTCCATCTGTTTCTGAAATACTGGAGCGGATATATGTTGGTTCAGACCAAAAGGTATGAAAGAATTAACATAAATAGAAAAGAAATAAAGACTATAGCATACATATTTGACATTTTCTACATATTGTATAACAGAACCTTTTTCCAGAAGAGCAAAGCTCAGGTTCAAGTGATAATGACAGGGTCCCAGAGAACAAATGTTCAAGATTGTGGGAAAGATCTGGGCATTCAGTTCACAAGGATTTCCTACTGGTATGCTTTCTTATTACATAAACTTGTCGTACTTATAGAAATACCTTGTGTGATTCAGCACATAGAAGGGAATGACTGTTCATCTTGCTTGTGTGCAGGCACATTTGCTTGGACTTGTTTGCTCTCCACGTGGACTCCTTCCTTACGCTTGGCCTGCTCTTGCATCACAACTGCAAAGGATTGATGTATGCCGGAAGTCCATCAGTTTCTGATGAAATATGCACTGAACCATGCCCCTTCCCGTGTTTTGTGAAAAAGTTCATTTGGATTAGGAATTAATGTCCCCTCCTTGATTCTTACATATTTGACATTAAGTTCATGCATTAAGGGAGCCCAGGATATTGCAGTGTGCTTTTCTTTCTTCAAAGAGCGCGCGCGCGCACACACACACACACACACACACACACACACACACACACACACACACACACACACACACACACACACACACACACACAAACACACACATATACATATGGTATAAGAAATAATTTTTTAGGTTATTCCACAAACAATCATGGACCTTGTCATCAACCAACCCCAGAAATTTCAAATGGCATTCAGCGAAATTTTCTCCGACTGTATCACAGAATCTTTAAGGGTAGAAGTCATGACTTTTCTATAAATTAAGCTTGTCTTTTTGCTTCTTATTGAAGGAATATATTGAGAACCTTGTGTTTTGTCCATATCATATTTTTCAGGGTCCTAGTTCTGCCAAAAGTTTTTGGACTGGAAGTGAGGAGTTGTTACGTACCACTGACAGTATTCATACAAAAGGCAGTTCTCGCTATGTGAGTGATTTTGAGGAGCTCTCAGTGCTAGGTACATATCCCATAATTATGCAGGAATTCAGAATTTTAATGGAGTGCATGCAAAATTAGAGTTCACATGTGCGCACGGTAGTCTGAATGCTTTTGATCTGGCACATAAGATTTGCCTCCCTGTACTGAGTGGTATATTATTCAATACAATATGAGTGCCACTGCTGGAACATATGATTCTTTGCTTCCTACCCCATGACCATACTCTTTGATGGGAAAGTATTCACTTTCTCGGTTTGGATCAGTGTAAAGTGCTGTGATTTTTGGTTATCCTTCATACTTCACACCCGACTAAGATCTTAAATAAAAATGAAATGCCATGAATAGGCATCTGCATAGCCAGAACATTCTTTAAATGTGTATGATAAAATTTTTATGATCTTATTCACCTTTGCCATATGCATGCAAGTACTTTTCATACTTCCACTGTACACATATATTTGCCGTGCAAGCAAGGCCGACTACTTCCTTTCTGCAGATCGCTTGGATCTCGACTACTTTGATGGACCAGTCTCTTGTCTTGGACCACTTGTTGGACCACTTTTGTTGAACCCAACCTCTCGACCATGTTTGTGCTACATGAAGTTTTCTGGACAAGTGCCAACCTGGATGAGGACCATACTAGTCACCCAAATTATTTTTGATCATGACCAAGGTGGTGGCAAGATCTAGATGCTGGGCTGGATATTTCTGTCTGTTGAAAATGGCAGCCATAAAGTGGTAACCTCCTTGGGCAAGTAACGGGGGACTAGGGTGCTTATAAATAATAAAAGGACAAAACATTCACACACTAGAAGAGCTATACATCGAGCAAAGAGAGCAAGGGAGCTCAAGAGACGTACATCCAAGCAAGTTTACCTTTGTTAACAGCTTTTGTGCATTATTGGTTGCTTTTGTTATCAACTTAAGGAACTTAGACTCAAGGAAGGGGGCACGTTAGGGTGATGGCCATCAAGGAGCCCTCAGTCAGAATTGGGCATATTCTAGGGGAAGGTAATACCATGAATTAGTTCTGTTAGTGTAGTGTGTAGCATAGGAGCTTGTATGCACAGATCATGTCCTTCATATCACGTGTAAGACTGTGAAAGTAGTCTTTTCAAGTGTATATTTTACTATGAAATCATGTTGGTATCTAATTCTTGATCTGATTTCAATTCTCTATCTCATATGTATGAGTCAATGGTCTTTGAAGTTTGCGTGTACTATGCTTCGATATTTTCAAGGCTAAGAACTACTAGAGCAAGTTCATGTTGCACTTACACATTTGATTCTTTGCTTTGTATCTTTACCAACCTGCAGGTGAAATTTGGAATACCTATTGCGAGATACATGAAATTTGGAATACGTAATGTGACATATACTCGAGGACCACTCAACATGCTGTGAGGATTCACTTACAATAAGCTCCTTTTGCAATTTTGGCTAGTCTCTTTCTTTCTCTTGAGTTCATCGTACGTTGTCTAATTGACAAGACCTTTTGCCTTGACCTTCTACCTTTACCATCTTTTTAGGCCATTCTCTTTGACCATTCGTCTTGGCTATTTTTGGATCAATTTTTGTCATTCGATTTCTTGGACAATTCTTTTCGACGATCTGGTGTGGACAATTTTCTACAGCCATTCTCTTAGGTTTTCTATACAAGCTTTTCTTAGACCATTTTGCCTTGGCTAGTTTTCTTAGTATAATTGTCCTTTGTCCTATACCAATTTTGCAATATCAATTATTTTTAATCCTTCTCTTAGGCCGATTTTCTTAGAACATATTTCTCGATTGTAATCTTAAATCACCCTCCCTAGGCCAATTGTCCTCGATCGCTCTCCTATATCATTTTTTTTAAACCATTCCCCTCATCTATTTTTGTATTCCATTTTTTTTGGACCAATTCTCCAAGACATATTTTCCTATAACAAATTTTCTAGAAAAATTTCCCTAGACTACTTTTCTTCATCCATTTTCCTTGAACATTTTCCCTAGGCAAATTTTCCTCAATCATTCTCCTTGATCAATGCTCCCATATCATTTTCTTTAATCCTTCTCTTATACTGATTTTCCTAGATTGTCTTTGCTAGATCGATTTCTGTAGGCTGATTTTCAGAGACTAATTCTTATAGACCAAGTCCATAGACAATTTTCCTAGATTGAGTTCTCTAGCCTATCTTCCTAGATCAATTTCTCCATACCATTTCTAGGACAGTGTTACTTGATCGATTTTCTCTAGTCTTTTTGGTCTAACCCATTAGATCTCACCCATTTCTAATGGAGGGGTAAACATAGGCCTCACCTTTGCCACCCAAATTAGACTAAGGACAAGCCCACCTTTGGAATAACTCAAAAGCTTGCAAATACCTCTATCACTTCTAGAATTGATACAGACTTCCACAAAAATCTTAGGAATATGTCCCTTCATGCGAGCGGTTTAATTTGCAAGAACTTTGTGGGATGATGGCATGAGCTAGGAAGATTCTCCAAAGTTCTCAAACTGTATAGGCTCATGAACAAGGTAAGACCCAAGGAAGAGCTACAGGGGCCATAATTGATGTTGATACGACACATATAAACATGGAGAAAAGATACATACATACATGAGTACATACGCACTTTGTTCATTTGTATGTAGTAAGTACATACATGCGTGAGTATGTTCATACATATTTATGTATGTACATATATACATACATGCATTCTTGTAGCTATCATGCTTCACTACTTCCTCCTATTGGTATAACACACTAACTCATAATCCTATGTTTCAGACTATGTTATTCTTTTGTGCATTTCATGCTTGACCATATATATATCCCGGAAAGCAAGAACTTACGAAATATCATATCTAGTTAAACTAAGGGGAATACTCCACCTCAAGTTTTGAATAACTTTTATAAACTTTGAAACCAGTGGTGCCCGATTGTAGACGGGTACTCTAATAAGTCCCTAGATTGGCATGTTTTTATCTTTTTACTTTTATGAGATGGAGAATGAAGGGCAAAAAGTTATTCTGATTTTGTGTAAGGAACAGAAGCAGAGAGGACTAAAATGGAGAAAACCAAGAGGATTGAGTGGTCAAGAAGGGAGGAATCAACAACTTTTAAATTGCCCAATTTCCTAAGTTGCCTATTTAGTATTTTTCCCACTTGCCTATTTCCCTAGTTGCCCATTTCTGAAGTTGCACCGATTTCCCAAGTTACCTACTTTTTCCAATTGCCCATTTACCTAATTTCCCAAGTTGCCTAAGTTTAATGGACCAGTTTGAAAAGTTGCCTACTTCCTATTTTTTTGTAAGTTGCCTACTTTTTGAAAGTGGCCTACTTTTTGATGACTTAAATTTAGTCCACCAATTTCACTTGTAAAAAGCCACTAGATATCTCAGTGTAGAGGAAAACTGTTGGAAACAATGTCAGAAAAGCATAAAACCCTAAGATCACTTCAAGGATCAACCACCTGGCTTGGAGGTGTTCTAACTTCTGGAGGAAGTGTGCTCTAATTTGTGGTGCAGATTTGGAGGAGATTTTGGAGCCAAGCATTCAGCTCTTGCTTAATTTTGTGAGTAGCCAGTCAATATTCTGTTCTTCTTCCTTTGTTGCTACACAAGGAGGAATCGTTCTTGTTATTCAGTTTAGGGTTTGCTGTACAAACAGATCATAACTGTTTCTATTCACTCAAAACTCACATACACACACTCTTCATACCTCTTAGGCACGTTATGAACAAAATCTGTATCTAGTTCTCGAAATTCTGCTTAGATTCAGATTTTGTGACTACATTCAGTATAAATTCAGCACATTTAGCAGACATTCAGTTTTGTAATCATCTACACACTTTGTAATTTGACATTCAATATAAGGTAGTATAAGGAAGCATTTTGGCTTACTGTTACACTTTGGCAAGTTGTGTATTCACTCTACCTCTCATTCATCTAATTTTGAGTCTTAAGGTGTGCATGCTAAGGTTCATTTGTTGGAAGATCTCGGAAACCTGTGATTATTGTTATTAAGGCCCACCCCAATTCCGACAATTGGTATCAGAGCATAGTTGACATACACCATCAACAAGATGAGTGATTATAGATTTGAGACATTTGGTTGCTTTATCTTCTGAAGATTTGTTGTTCCAATTTTTGCTCAACAGGAGGTTAGTAAAGAAGAAGAAGAAACTCTTTCATCATCCGAAGTATGTGATACTACGAGGTTAGATTTTGGTACCGGCGAACTCCTACGAGTCCCAACAAAACTATATAAGAAGACCTCTCCATCAAAGGGGGGAGGCAGAGACACAAGAGGAGGGAATGCACTATATATATATATTGAGCATAGTTGGTAATCGTACTCGTACAAATATATCCGTACGTACCTGCCGATCCGTACGTACCATACGATTTTGTACGATTTTTTCTTTTTTAAACTTTCAAAATCTGACCAGGCCTCAACGGGTCCTCATTTCGCTAATTGTCGCATGCCGAGAGCTTTCGATCTTGTTGCCGATTGACTTTGCTCCACACACACCCCCATTCTCAAGCTCTCTTTTTTTTTTTTGAGAGTACAATGAATTTGGAAAGACACACACACCCGACCTCGTAAGGTAGAGGCACCCATCTTGGGGAACTCTGAGGCATTCAGCCCCGGGCAGGGACTTGAACCCTGGTCATCTACTTAGATGTACAAGGCACATCAAGCTCTCTTTTGCTCTCTCCAAGCCCTCCTCTTGTAGTTCAGCCTTCTCTAAGCACAATGGTGAGCGAAAAGCACGAGGCATTTGATCTCCAGTGTGTTGGTGTGGAGAAAGACACAAAGAAGTCCAATTTCATTGGACTTGCAAATATTGTGGCAAGCGATACACAAGTGGGGCCACAAGACTACGTCAACACCTAATCAAGCTTGGAGGGCAAGTGGTCCCATGCAAGGACATCCCCATCGAAATTGCATCCGAGATTAGGCAAAAAATGTTGGGATATTCTAGCACATTACCTACATAAGTAAGAGGATATGCAAGCCTCCCTTCTTGTGCATCGGTCTCTACTTCTTCACATGAAGGGGAGTCACATTTTCAAGAGTCAAATATTGGTTCATCCTCACAATCACCATCACAAAGGGATTCACAATCATATATGAGCCAAAGTGGATTAGGACAAGCTCGCAGGCATGTAAGGTCCTCTCTCACATGGATCAAGGAGAAACAAAAGATGGCCGACATAGAGATTGCAAGAATGGTAATTATGGAAAATCTCTCATTTAATCTTCTTAATTCAAACCAATGGAAGACTATGGTGAAAGCAATTAGTGAAGTGGGTCCATGTCAAGGATGGAGTGGACTTAGCTACTCCGATATGCATACAACCAAAATTAATGAGGAGAAGAAGAGGATAGATCTCTCACTTGCCCCTATGCGTGAGAAATGGTTTAGGTATGGATGCACTATTCTCTCTGATGGATGGAGAGAGAGGAAAAATAGAGGGATAATTAATATTCTTGTGTCATGCCCTATTAATACTTTTTTCCTACATGTCGTTGAGGTTGGAAACAAGGGAAAGAAGACAACCGGAGTGTTTATCTATCGGCATATCAAGAAGGCCATCGAAGAAGTAAGTTGAAAATCTGAATTTTATTTTCATATTTTTATAAATTTTGATATTTTGATACTAATTTTTGGATTTTATGCATAGGTGGGTCCATTAAATGTAGTGCAAGTTATTAGCGACAATGCAAGCAACTGTAGGCATATGGGGAAGCTTTTGGAGGGTGAGTATCCACATATTGTGTGGACTCCATGTGCAACTCATTGTCTTGATTTGCTCATGGAGATATTGGAAAGCTATCATGGGTGAAAGCTTGCACACTACAAGCTTCGAGCATAGTTACATTTTTCACACAAAAAGTGAAAGTGTTAGCTATGTTTAGAGAGCATAGCAAGCTTGAAATAAAGAAGCCAGCCACCACACGCTTTGCATATATGTGGATTGCTCTTACAAGGTTGCTTGAAGTGAAAGTGCCTCTACGACAAATGGTGGTATCTACCTTTTGGAGCGAGTGGGATGAGAGCTTATTGGAGGAGTCAAAAAGCATGCAGAGGCTATGTTTGGATGAGAGCTTTGGGATAGTGTGAAAGCTATTTTACGTGTCATCATATCTATCTACAAAGTTCTATGCATGACGGATTGTGAGGGTGCTATTCTAGGTATTCTCATCGATTTCATGAGAAGAGCAATGCAAGAGATAAGGGAATGCACTTTTGTCACGGAGGACCAAAGAGGTGAAGTACTTGAGGTAAGATACTTTGATAAATTATGATTTGTCAATTATATCACATATTATAAATGTATTTGTATTTGGTATTTATGTGCAAATTGCAATGTGCATGCAATGATGCACGCATGATGTAACCATCCATGCATGCATACGCCATAAATCACGATGCAATGAGATATGTATGTAATATGTTTCTTTTAATTTTTATCTCATTCTTAATAGAAATATTTAACTCTCTTTCTTTTTTTAGATAACAATGAAAAGATGGACATGGATGCATCGACTTATACATGGGTTCGCGGGTTTATTGCATCCAGCATTCAAAAACCCCCAATTATATGATGATGTTGAGCTACTATTGGATCGGTTCAATATATGTCACGTGTACCCACACATCTACATAATGACATGTTGGAGCAAATAAATTGCTATATGGATGAGAGGGGAAATCCCACTTTTCTTTCTCCTACATGTTGGGATAGAGAGTCAATGGTAAAACCACTTTTTTGGTGGCAAAACTTTGGTTTTTCATTCACTACCTTATGCATATATGCTCTCAAGGTGTTATCTCAAGATTGCTCATCCGGTACATGTGAGAGGAATCGGAGTGCTTTCTCTCTCATCCACACAAAGGTGAGGAATAGACTTAGTCCACAACAAATGGAAAAATTAATATATTGTCTCACCAATCTAAAGATGTTGCAAAAATATCCCTAATATAGAGACTCTCAAACAAGTAAGTAGATTTGCATAAAATTTCAGATTTTAATGTTGTAGCATCATTCATGTATGTAGTTTTCCATGACGTGCTAATTCATGGTTTGATTCTCTTTTTTTTTAGGTGAACGTGGACAGATTTTGGCCTTCCGTGAGAGACACTCCTCTTCCATCATATGATATGCCTCAAGATGATGATTAGCTTCTTTTTGCCGAATTATATAGAGAGCTTTGCTCTATAGATGTGAGGCAAATAAGAAGTCGTAGCAGCAAAGGAAGGGTCAGAGGAGTCCCTTGTCGTTGGAAGGGGTTGATTATTCGGCGGGCATCGACCACTTCACATGGGGATGGAGCTAACACTAGTCGAGCACTGGCTAGTACATATACGAGGAGGAAGGGGAGGAGGACATTATCATAGGTGCCACTATCCCCTCGTTTTGACGATGAGGGAAATCTTGTCAGTGATCCTTCTACTCCACCGTCATCTACTTATGAGATGAAAACATCTGATTCCCTAAATGATGATTATGATGATAGTGATATTGATGAGATGCAGGATACGGATGATGAGTGATCATTGTTCATCATGATCCATGTGACATTTTGATTAGAGTTATGTACTTGTTACTTTATTGATATTATGATGATTGATGACAGATGTATACATACTACATGATTGATGATGTTTTTCATTGGCTTTTAGTATTTACCACTGTGGACTTGTGACTTATCATTTTGTTATTTATGATTTACATAGTTGCAGCGGTTCGCGAACCGGATGGGTTTTCCCATTCGGTTCATAAGCTACCATTCGGTTCGAACCTTACGATCTGGTTCGTTCAAGATAGGTGATTGACTTTTTAGGTATTTTAGGCATATAATACATTGGCCATATAAAATCTTTTAATGTATAATACTGCCAATGTACATACATATTGCACATATATACTTTATAGCATATATATATATATATATATATATATATATATATATATATATATATATATATATATATATATATATATATATATATATATATATATATATATATATATATATATGTGTGTGTGTATGTATGTGTTCACTCAACATTGTAATATATGTGTAATTTTAACATGTATGTAGAAAACCCTAACGTACCTTACGAACCTTACCTCAGACGTAAAATTCGGTTCGTGTACCTTACCCGTACGGAACCTTATGAACCTTACGAACCTAACCACCTTGATGATTTATCATTTATGTATGTGATTCATGAATCACGATGATCATGTTTGATGTGACTTGAAGTTGGATTTTGGTATCATGTATGTACTATGATGATTGATCATTGATGAGTCATGTATGAAATTTGAATCATGATGTATAATATGACATTTTAATTTGTGATTCTTGACTCTTGATTAGCTTTTAAAGCTTATTAAAATTTGACATGTAATGAATGAAATTTGATAGCATGGTTTTTGTTTTTAATGATATAACATATGTGTCGTGAATGATGATACATCCAATTCTCCGAAATGACAACGGTATCCCACATGATTAAATATAGCTAAATACAGATTTTAACCTTTATTTTGATGCATTTTACTCATAAACATGATGTTTATCATGTTAAAGATGAAATATATGATTTTTAGTCCAAAAAAAAAAGTCATTACCTTATGAAAGTACGAATACAGTACAGGAAGCCCCAAATCTTAAGGTACATACATAGTATCGTACTAATCTATCTCTCTCTCTCTCTCTCTCTCTATATATATATATATATATATATATATATATATATATATATATATATATATATATATATAGAGAGAGAGAGAGAGAGAGAGAGAGAGAGAGAGAGAGAGAGAGAGAGAGAGAGAGAGAGAGAGAGAGAGAGAGAGAGAGAGAGAGAGAGAGAGAGAGAGAGAGAGAGAGAGAGACTTTTTAACGTCTATTAGAGGCCAAAATCGGCCTATGAGACAAAACATATACATCAGTATGATCCAATCCACTTTGATCCAAAACGAAAATAAAGTGTGAGTACTGCAAATGGGTATAAAAGGAGGGATAGTAGCTGGCATCAAGGGTGTGGGGTGCTATGGGTATGCACTCTATATGCTCAATGGGTGAGATACAAATATGATATGCATAGGGAGGGGAGGCTCGATGGTATCACAACCCCCTAAATGCCTGGAGTGGGTGTAGGATATAATGCATCGGTGGGTAAGGCATCATGGCGATCCTCAAAATGCTCTGGGCGTCCAAATCGATAGGGGTGCGCTGCTGACGTCTTTGTATCTCCATGTCATGGCGTGCGTGAATCGCCTGAATCTCTCTCTGATGTGGACGAGCTCTCCGGACAAGGGGTCTCGGTCGTCGACGCTGTCGTCTAAGCTCCTCTGCTATGTGTAATGTGACACCCCCGCATCGAGCTGGGCCCTCGAGTGTATGTGGGTCTGAAAAAATCTGTAATATAAGTCTGAGGGGGGGGGGCCAGGTGTATCTCCATCTCCTTCTGGAGGAGTGATGCGCGGCGGTGCTTGAGCTCTACTAGGAAACGACCTAGAGGGCGCTGGTCCTCTGTCCCCAATAAAGCCCTGATCTCTCTAGGCCCCCTGAAGAGCTTTGGGTAGCGGTCTCTGATGTCCTCATATGCCTGGCATCTACATGTGTAGTGCTCCTCGTCCTCCACCTCCTCTCTACATATCCTGCATAATCGCTCATCCCTGGGGGTATGTGTGGCTCGCCCAATCTCAATCTCGAGCTGGTGTGATGATACTCTAAGCTGCCCAATGGCCACTCTCTCAGCTGGTGCCATATATGTATCCATGTATCGTGGTCTCTGAATGAAACCATCCACTGTCACAGTCAGGAAGTGCTCTCTGTAGTGTTGCCTCTTTGTGGGGGGGGGGGGGGGGGGGAGAGAGAGAGAGAGAGAGAGAGAGAGAGAGAGAGAGAGAGAGAGAGAGAGAGAGAGAGAGAGAGAGAGAGAGAGAGAGAGAGAGAGAGAGAGAGAGAGAGAGAGGAGAGAGAGAGAGAGAGAGAGAGAGAGAGAGAGAGAGAGAGAGAGAGAGAGAGAGAGAGAGAGAGAGAGAGAGAGAGAGAGAGAGAGAGAGAGAGAAAGAAAGAAAGAAAGAAAGTCATATTAACGTCTACTTGAGGCCAAACTTGGCCTATGAGACAAAACCATGTACAAGTGTAGTACCCCTGTGCAGAAAATGAAATGAAAAAAGTACTTACTACATAAAGCTATATCGGGCT
>CM035424.1:23874631-23879631 GCA_020310875.1 Ceratopteris richardii | reverse complement strand
ACTTTCATTACTCCCCTTTGCTTGCAAGTTCCTGCACACATCTTTAACCTCTTGGGGAGCATTATCACATCTACTAACACCATATCCTTTCAAACCAAGGATATGTGCCCTTATCCGGTTAGCCCCTCCATCCCATACATGTCCACAAAATTTGCATTTACATCTATGTTGACCTTTGGTCAAGGTCTTCACCTTCTCAATGAAGTCCCATTCTTGTCCCGGTTTCTTTGGCATCTACAAGAAAGACAACCAAATAATACAATAAGTCAATAATTCTTTGAATGTTGACATATACTTGTTTATGGCACATGCAATGTGCATATGCACATCATACATGCAATCTACATATGCATATGCAATGTGCATATTGATATGCTGAATGCATATGCAATGTGCATATTGATATACCGAATGCATATGCAATGTGCATATTGATATGTTGAATGCATATGCAATGTGAAATGTGCATTATGCATATGCATAATGCAATGTGTATTATGCATATGCATAATGCAATGTGCATTATGGATAATGCAATATGCAATGTGCATTATGCATAATGCAATATGCATTGTGCATTATGTCATATGGCATATCATATATGCATAAGACAATGTGCCTATGCATAATGCAATCATCAATGTGCATTCAGCATATCATATATATTATCTCCAATGTGCAATGTCCAAGAAGAAGGGGGGTCATGAATGTATCATCATTCATGTATAGTTTATAAAAATTCATGAAAATGCATAAGACTTAAGAGTTTGGAGCACGCAGCTCATACTCATGACTCATTCTAAGAGTCTACGCTCGCAACTCCATGTGGACTAAACCATAGTACATACCTTGAGGCTTCAAGCTTGAGCCTTGAAGGGTTCAAATCAGCACGCTCACGGCTACAGCAGGGAATGCGCAGAGAGAGAGGACCAGAACCACGAAAAAACACATGAGATTGGCGTCCGAAATCGTTAAATTAGACCCTTACTGGGCAAAAAAAAAAAACGCGTTAGTAACGCGATGCTAACTCGTCCGTAAAAAACGTCAGAATCCCGTCATGCACAGAGGATGCTAACGCGTCCGGAGGCAACACTGCATATATATATGTATATGTATATATACATATATATATGTATATGTATATATACATATATATATATGTATATGTATATATGTATATGTATATGTATATGTATATATGTATATGTATATGTATATATGTATATGTATATATAGTATGTTATACATATATACATATATATATTGTATATGTATATATACATATATATATGTATATGTATATATACATATATATATGTATATGTATATATACATATATATATGTATATGTATATATGTATATGTATATGTATATATGTATATGTATATGTATATATATATATATGTATATGTATATATGTATGTATATATGTATATACATATATATATATATATATATATATATATATATACTATATATATTATATATATATATATATATATATATATATTATATATATATATATATATAATATATATATATATATATATATATATATATATATACAGTGTTGCCTCCGGACGCGTTAGCATCCTCTGTGCATGACGGGATTCTGACGTTTTTTACGGACGAGTTCGCATCGCGTTACTAACGCGTTTTTTTTTTTTTTGCCCAGTAAGGGTCTAATTTAACGATTTTCGGACGCCAATCTCATGTGTTTTTTCGTGGTTCTGGTCCTCTCTCTCTGCGCATTCCCTGCTGTAGCCGTGAGCGTGCTGATTTGAACCCTTCAAGGCTCAAGCTTGAAGCCTCAAGGTATGTACTATGGTTTAGTCCACATGGAGTTGCGAGCGTAGACTCTTAGAATGAGTCATAAGTATGAGCTGCGTGCTCCAAACTCTTAAGTCTTATGCATTTTCATGAATTTTTATAAACTATACATGAATGATGATACATTCATGACCCCCCTTCTTCTTGGACATTGCACATTGGAGATAATATATATGATATGCTGAATGCACATTGATGATTGCATTATGCATAGGCACATTGTCTTATGCATATATGATATGCCATATGACATAATGCACAATGCATATTGCATTATGCATAATGCACATTGCATATTGCATTATCCATAATGCACATTGCATTATGCATATGCATAATGCACATTGCATTATGCATATGCATAATGCACATTGCATTATGCATATGCATAATGCACATTTCACATTGCATATGCATTCAACATATCAATATGCACATTGCATATGCATTCGGTATATCAATATGCACATTGCATATGCATTCAGCATATCAATATGCACATTGCATATGCATATGTAGATTGCATGTATGATGTGCATATGCACATTGCATGTGCCATAAACAAGTATATGTCAACATTCAAAGAATTATTGACTTATTGTATTATTTGGTTGTCTTTCTTGTAGATGCCAAAGAAACCGGGACAAGAATGGGACTTCATTGAGAAGGTGAAGACCTGACCAAAGGTCAACATAGATGTAAATGCAAATTTTGTGGACATGTATGGGATGGAGGGGCTAACCGGATAAGGGCACATATCCTTGGTTTGAAAGGATATAGTGTTAGTAGATGTGATAATGCTCCCCAAGAGGTTAAAGATGTGTGCAGGAACTTGCAAGCAAAGGGGAGTAATGAAAGTGTTGATGCATCTTATGCACATATGCAATCCACCGGTGATTCAATTGTGCATGGATCCATGGCCAGCCAATGTGAAATGATGCATATGAAGCTGATGATCAAAATTGTATGCATGCATGTGGATCGGGTGAAACCTCTGGAGTGAATACAAGCAAACGAAAAAGAGGGCATGAGGGAGCTTTGCAAAAGGCTTGGGAGTCCAAAGCACGTTCGGATGCTGATAAGCCTTGCGTAGGTTTTTTTTTTGCTGAGGATATACCATTTTGGAAAGTAAGGAGTCCTTACTTCCAAGAATTTGTGGCTGCCATTGGAAGGGCTGGCCCTTCATACAAAATTCCTTCATATAATCATTTGCGTGATGGGCATTTGAAAGATGAGGTCAAATGTATTGAAAATGATTTGCTCAAGTTGCGTGAGAAGTGGAAAACATATGGCTGCACTATATGTTGTGATGGTTGGTCTGATACCAGAAATCGGCCAATCATAAATGTTATGGTTTCATGCATTTATGGAACCATCTTCCTAAAATCAATCGACACTTCTGGTGAAATCAAAACAGGTGAATATATTTTTGAAATTCTCAAAGATGCTATTATGGATGTTGGACCACAAAATGTGGTCCAAGTATGTATGGACAATGCTGCCAACTGTGTGAGAGCTGGATGTTTTGTTGAAGAGCGATGGCCACATATTTTCTATACTCGCTGCACTTGCCATTGCATTGATCTCCTCTTGAGGATATAGGGGGCTTCCATGGGTGAACCCGATATTGGCTCAAGCTCTAAAAGTTGTCACTTTTGTTACCATGAAGCCTACCATTCTTGCTATATATAGAAAATTCAGCAAGAAAGAATTAGTTAAACCAGCCCAAACAAGATTTGGTACATGTTTATCATGCTCTCCAATTTGATTGATGAAAGGTGTACAATGGATTGCGTGGCATGATTGTTTCTACTGAGTACACTATGAAAAAAGTGTCTAGAACCAAAAAGGCTGAACATGTTTCTTCTATTATATTGAGCTCATTTTTTTGGAGAAGTTGTAGAGAAATTGTGCATATTTGTGCTCCCATATTAAAGATCTTACGTTTGGCTGATAGAGAAGGCAGCACAATGGGCTTAATTTATGAAATGACAGATAGAATGATTGAGAAGATTGGAAATATGGAAGGAATCGACTCTTCTCGACTTGAAGATGTGAAGAATCTATGCATAGAAAGATGGAATATGATGCATTCTCCATTACATGCAGCAGCATATGTGCTTCATCCCATATGGAGAGAGAAATGTCCAGAAAATGATGGGGAAGTTAATGATGGATGGATGGATCTCATGGAAAGGTGCACAAATGGTGATATTGAGAAGCAAAGTATCTTATGTGATGAATTAAATGTGTACAAATCTATGGCAGGCACATTTGGCCGCCCCATTGCAAAAGATGAGAAAAGGATGCAATATGCAGTCAATTGGTGGGAAATGTTTGGCACACGCACACCTAATTTACAGAAGCTAGCACTTCGCATTCTTTCACAAGGGAGTTGTGCTTCCCCTTGTGAAAGAAATTGGAGCACTTTTTCGTTGATACACACAAAAAAAGGAATAGATTGCTTCCAAAAAACACTGAAAAATTAGTGTATATTCATACAAACTTGCGCCTTGCAAGTAAACTCAAAGAAAGAGGCTTTGAGAAAATGGAAGTCACATTGGACATGATTGAAAAGGAAAGGGATGATGATAGACTTCTTTTGTGGCAAGAAATCATGAAGGTGAGGAAATTGCTCTCACATCTACTAGTGCCATCACAGAGAGATTGCTTGACCAGCATGTAGATGATGATGTTGATGAGGATGATGATGGAGATGAGGATGATGATGGAGATCAGGAGATTGCATCTCAGGATGATTGATGATTTTGTCATATGATATATGATATATCTATGATCTATTTGTCTTATGACATATGATATATGACTCATGAGTATGATCTATTGCTCTACATGGATTTTATGGCTATAGAGTCATAGACTATAGTCTTTTGCTAATGGAAGAAAGTCTTTTGGGTTTTTCATCATTTATACATGAATCATGTTTTGTTTATGTGAATAATTTACTTTCTATGTTTTTATGAATATATACTCTTCTTTGAAATTTATGTGTAAAAAAAAAAGACCGCGTCCGTAAACGTCAGAAACGTTTGACGGGACTCGTCAGAAGTTATCTAAACGTCAGAAGTCAGAAGTTAGCATCACGTCAGTAACAACTATGTATATATATATATATATAATATATATATATATATATATATGTATATAT
>CM035424.1:23861942-23864631 GCA_020310875.1 Ceratopteris richardii | reverse complement strand
ACACTTCCAGAAACCCCACACGAAGGGGTGGCTTTTCGATACACTAGTCACTCCGGCCTTGATGTATTCAACGACAATATGGGCACCATGCTTGATTGCCGATCAATGGGCATAGATTGAGAGGTCATAGGTCTGTATGATCTCACGCTTGTTCCATAGCAAGCACTCTTTGCCAAATGACGTCATCTGAGCGGAGCTCGTTGCACCACCTATGGTCCTGAAGGCACTATTTGAGATAGTAAGCTTCATTCAAAGTGTGAGGGAGTTGCCCCACGACAAACTCACTCATAGATCATTCGAGGCAGCCATATGGTTGTCTGAGAGTGGGCATGATAGAGCGTGGTACTTACATGTGACAACTTGGTTTGCGACACATGGGCTAGATATGGAGCGCCTATCACCTTTTCAGTATGATCCCAATTCACCTTACTTTCATCTCTCCTCTAGTGAGAAGAATCAGTATTTAGAGAGGATCTATCGAGGCTCTACATGAGGAGAGTATGGAGATCATCCAATTTAGGGGGGAGGATGTCAGATTATAGAGATCGATTTCTCACCATTTTGTCATATGGGTTTTTATAGAGACCACACTATATGAACATCTATATGCCACATATTTCACAAGTGGTGATTGGTTAGCTTAGGGTGGCATTATAGAGACTGGAGATCGAGAGTGGGAGACAGAGCAGGGTCTGTAGACTATGTAGACAAGATGTGGAGGGTGAGGAGCGTTTCGTATGTCAATGCAGAGCATACACTCAGATTAGAGACAGATATGAGACTGTTTGGAGGACAACCCACCCTCTGAGAGATTATGGGCTCTCGATCTGAGAGAGAGTTAGGGCATTTCCTGACAAAGATACAAAGCCATAGGGATGCATGTTTACTACTAACACATATAGATGGAGAGGTTACATCTTCAACTCTCACACTACATGGATGGAGAGGAAACATCTACATGACACACATGGCTACATGGATGGAGAGGGAGACATCTACAGCTCACTGATTTTTCCAGAGGACCAGAGTCCCCTCTCTTCCCCCCCCCCCCCCCCCCCCCCCCCCCCCCAAAAAAAAAAACAAAATCTAAGCGAGGAGTGACACTATCCTTTGGTTGTTTCCATCCTTTTTTAGCCTACATAATTTTGTGTAGCCAGCATTTTTCCTTGTTATTTCTACACAGGGGTTACTACTGATATACATGGGTTTGTCTCAGAGGCCAAGTTTAGCCTTATGAAGACGTTATATAACTTTCTCTCTCTCTCTCTCTCTCTCTGCCCCCCCCTTTTTTTTATTTTTCTTTTAATTCATTCAGCCTTTGAAAGATGTTAATATTTCATTCCTCTCTCTCTCTCTCTCTCTCTCTCTCTCTCTCTCTCTCTCTCTCTCCCCCCTCCCTCCCCCCCCCCCCCCCCTCCCCCCCCCCCCCCCCCCCCCCCCCCCCCTTTTTTTCCCTCCCTCCCTCTCTCTCTCTCTCTCTCTCTCTCTCTCTCTCTCCTCTCTCTGTCTCTCTGTGGAGGATGGCTCAGTGGCCTACCTCAAGAGGATTGACATGCATACCACACTCAGTCAGAGATTGGGGGAGGGGTGCACAGTAGATTACGTCATGGGATCCAGAGAGGCCATCCACCTTGGTTAGAGTATGGTTTGATAGTCATGGACTTGATATGGACAGATTGCCCCCTTTTCAGTATGACCCAGACTCACCCCACATCCACCTCTCTCGTCGTGAGAGGAATGTTGTGCTCATACCGGATCTTTGGGAGCTCTACATTAGTTAAACATGGCACACACCACACATGGGATCGAGACTATCACACTACCGAGACCAGTTCTTGGACATACTAGAGGACGGTTTTATCCAGCGACCATGCTACATGGATACTTACATGCCTCATAGCTCGAGGGTAGCGATTGGCCAGTTGAGAGTCTCATCACACCGACTAGAGATTGAGATGGGCAGAGCCGCAGACATTCCAAGAGAGCAGCGGATATGCAGGGTATGGAGAGTAGAGACGGAGGATGAGGAGCACTTTGTATGCAAATGTAGCGCATATGATGACATCAGAGGCAGATACGAGACTCTCTTTACAGGGCAGCCCACCCTCCGAGAGATCATGGACTCTAGAGACCAGCGATAGCTCGGGCGATTCTTACTAGAGATACAGAGTCACAGAGATTCCCTTCTCCAGCCTACTGTAGCAGCCCATACAGGAGGGAGACAGAGTCAGCTCACTGACTTCTTTATTCCACGACGTGCAGCAGCCCTTGCCCCCTCAGCTCACACACCGAGAGGGGTGACTCTTCAGCAGGCTCAGACCTCTCGAGCTAGGAGACGACCCCGTGCTGTAGGATATTGGGTCCCGAGACTTTACCAACACCAGGTTGCAGAGATCCAGGCCTGTGACCATCGCGCCATGGAGGAGAGACGATCCCGGATGATGGCTGACCCCGCTGCAGCCATAAGGGTGGCCCTGACTCCACCTCCACCACCTATGTATCACATCTTACACCCGCCCACTAGCACAGGATGGAGCTAGTTAGTCGTTTTAGATGCATTTTCATGCTTGTTGTACTACCCTTCTGCATATAGATTATCATAGATCTCGCAGTCCATACACCCCCCACTTCCATGGGTATCTCCACATGCATACTATGGAGATCTATATCAGCTTTACCAGTTTTTTCA
>CM035424.1:23811942-23836942 GCA_020310875.1 Ceratopteris richardii | reverse complement strand
TTTCCTTGGTGGATTTATCATCTGTGTTTGCACTCAATCCTGCATGTTTAGTGTTCTTGCATTTTGCAATAATTTGATTAATAGAACACATGCTGTGAGAATTGTATAAATTCGCTTATTACATTGAGCCAAGTGCATGGTTCCCTATCAGGCACTCTAGCCAATAGCAATAGCCCATATGATATTCTCTCAATGACTTCCTGCCTCCCCCCTTTCCCGCCTTCTTTTTTCTTTTTAGTACAAATGTGCAGTGTTAGGGAAGCACATACACCCAGAATGGGCACTTATACATTGGACTGCCAAGCAGTTTAGAAAAGGGAATAAATGAGCATTGGTACAGCAGCTCTCGTTTGATGTGGGAGCATGTGTGCATATGCAAAATGTTGCTCTCTAAAAAGGGAAGCAGGAATTAGATCTCGGAACATGTTCTTCCTTCAATGATCAGTGCATTCCTTGACTGCCACATGAACCACAGCATCCAAAAGAAAAGATGTCCAAGAAGCCGAATCTGATGCATATCATGATGTTTGTAGATCCCAAATATCAGACGAATGAGGGGATGAAAGTGATGCAGCTTTATATTTAAGGGAATGTGCATGTCTATGTCGAGGGTAGTTCAATTATAAGAATGCCTCAAGCTATCTAGCTCTTTGTGCTAAGGGAGGGGTGTAAGATGTGGTACATAGGCAGGGTTTTTTGGATGAAAGCTGGATGGTCTACCCTCGTCTGAACCAATTGCTTCTAAGTGGCACTATGCTCTTGGGCCTAAATCCCATCGATCTGTGGATGGTGGAGGTGCACACCCCTATAACTCTCGCCTCCACCTGCAGGAGTCTCATTCCCCTCTTGAGTGTGGGATGAGGGAGGCGGCAATCCTCTGAAAGAAGTTTGTGGACTTCAGCTGTCTCCCCACTGTTTGTGTAGCTATTTGTGGCTTTAACACTTTGTCCCAATGGGACTCTATATCTCTAATAATAAACACCCTTGCTGCCTCGTCAGGAGTCCATTATTCTCAAAGAGTGGGCTGCCCGACTCTGATCTCAGTATATGTTGCATCACATACAACATGCTCCTTATGCTCCACCTCCACTAAGCATCCTCTACAAACTTGCTTCTCCCCATGAACACCTTTCTGTCTTCGGATCTTGATCTGTAGAGAGAGAGTGTGTGTGTGTGTGTGTTGAAAAGATAGAAAGATAGATATATTAATGTCTAATAAAGGCCAAAGTTGGCGTATGAGACATAATCATATACAACTGACAGTCCTCCAAATATGCAAAAGCAAAAAAGCATGAAAACTGAAACTAAAACAAAAGATGTGTGACTTATGGTGTGATAAGTGCGTGGCTCTGACTCAGTAGAAAGTGACCACATAATACAATGGATCATTGGAGTTCAGCTCTGGTGCCAAAGATAATGACTACACTGTGTGTAAGAGGTAAGAGCCTAAAGATGTGTGAATGAGGGGGATGGGTGGTATTCCCTTTGCTAATCATGTCGTAAACATATCGCCTCCAAGTATTTTCATGGTATTTAGTGTCTGCTAAAGGCCAAAGTTGACCTATGAGACTAAACCATGTACATTGACAATAACCCAGACGACTGGATGTAGATCAATTTCTTGTCGTAGCACTCTATGTGGTGTGTTCTCTTACGTGCAATATGCATTATGAGTGGCAATTCGAAAGCTTGAAAAAGAAGAAGATTACACGCAACACAAACACAATGATAATAGGAAAAAAAGTTCTTAGATTGTAGAGAATAGACAATTCTAAAAGACTAAGTACAAATATTCAAGCCATCAACCTAAGGGCGAAAGGGCCAAGAATACAAATGCACTCTACTTGGTGAACCTCAATCATGCAAAGAAAAGACTCCAACCTTCCTACACTAGCTTACTCAGAAAGAAGAATAGCCAATCACTCCTAGCCCAATGACACTCAAAGTGCCAAGGTAGCTGATTCCTATTTTCAAGAATGGAGTGCTAATGATGGGGCTAGGTGCTCTAATCACACACAAAAGTAGAGTCAAATGCTTCAAGTGCTCAAGGGTTGTGCATTTCCTGCCCATGTCTCTCTCTGTCTCCCTGTTTGTGTCTCCCCTTTGATGAGAGGTCTTCTTATATAGTTTTTTGGGGACTTGTAAGGGATGGTTGGTAGCAAGAAGGGAGAAATAGTTTCTTCCCCTTGAAGGTTCCGTGAAAAGTTCACACCTTGGTCCACTTAGTGGTTTTCTCCACGGCCACTATCTTCCAAATTTTGGTACCTTGACAAAGATTTCTAAAGAAGAAAGGGTCTTCCCTTGCTTTTTGATAGCGAGCCCTCCTATCCATTGTCCATCAGCCCTGCCCCATTAGAGTGTGAAAAGTTGAGAAACTTGGGAACTCGGAAACTTGGACAACTTGGAAAATTGGGCAACTTGGAAAGCTAGGAAGCTCGAAAAATTGGGCAACTTGGTAAATTGGACAACTAGGAAATTGGTCAACTTGGGAAATTGGGAAACTAGGAAATTGGTCAACTAGGGGAATCGGAAAACTTCACAATTTGGATTGTTTGTGAAATCGGTTGATTCCTTTGCTCATGATGAATTCAATCCTCTTGGTTTTCTCCATTTTAGTCCTCTGAACTTCGTTTTGTTGCGTAAAGTCAAGATAACTCCTTGCCTTGCATTTTGCACCTCATAAAAGTACAAAAGATAAAAATACATGAATCAAAGGACTTATCATAGAATGCCTTTACATTGAAAACTCAAAATAAAACATAAAATGACCTTTGGTATCATGGAGCTAGCACCACAGAAAATGACAATGTCATACAAGGGCAAATACGACAATGAGCAAGGAAAACTCATAAACCTAGGGGTACAATATGAAGGTTAGGTGGATGTAGAATGTGATACATAGGTGAAGGACGAAGTATTCGATGTAAGATAATGTCCCTTGGTGTGGACACACATCTCCACTCCATTGGCTACTTGTGAAGTGATCGGATCCTCAAGGTCTCATGTTTGTAGAGTCTGGGTCTCCTATATTGGAGAATATGAGATCCTCTCCTAGCTTTCTGAGGCTTTACCTACCCAAAAGTGAGCCTTTGGCCACTAGGTGAGATGTGGATCAATCCTTTGAAAGAAATGAGTGATCCTTTGTTGTAATCCCTCTCCGGTTGCCCATATAGTGGCACAAGCGTTTCACGTATGTGTATGCAACAATGAGGAACCGCCCAAAACAACACTGATCCTTGCTCCTCATACACAGTTGTAATAATTGCTCAATTTGGTATTGTCTCTAAAACAACGAGGAACCGTCCAAAACGACATTGATCCTTGCTCCTCATACACAATTGTAATGATCCCTCATACAGAGTTGTAATGCGAACCCACATTTATCGTGCCTCCTCGCCTCTACCTATGATGTGGATCCGGGTCTCTATCTCTTGTCTAACTATGATGGAGACACTCCCTTACCCTCGTGCCATACTCTGTTTTGTCCGGGCCTTGAATGCGAATTCCCAATGAAAACCTGCAATGTGGGGGAGGCTTCCTTATGGGCTCTCGTGGGTCTTTGTGATGCAGGCAAAGTCATGCGTATATAGGATCTCCTTGAGTCGGTCTTCCTGTGTCCAAAGTGCTCCGTTGAAGTTCCACAGTCGAGAGAGAGAGGGAGGGAGGGAGAAAAGGGGGGAGAGAGAGAGAGAGAGAGAGAGAGAGAGAGAGAGAGAGAGAGAGAGAGAGAGAGAGAGAGAGAGAGAGAGAGAGAGAGAGAGAGAGAGAGAGAGAGAGAGAGAGAGAGAGAGAGAGAGAGAGAGAGAGAGAGAGAGAGAGAGAGAGAGAGAGAGAGAAGAAAGAAAGAAAGTCATATTAACGTCTTCTGGAGGCCAAACTTGGCCTATGAGACAAAAACCATGTACAAGTGTAGTAACCCTGTGTAGATGAAATGAAATAAAAGGTATATCGCGACAGAAAGATATATATAAAGCTGGAAAAGGATGGGGAGATGTGGCTCTGACTCCGCAGATAGTGGCCACCTAATACATGGGGGACATGTGAGTAAAAGTGTGAGTAAAACACCCTAGCTACCGGTGAATGGGTGGAGGTGGGTGTAGTATGTGGTACATCGGGGGTGGTCTGAGTGCCTCTTGAAGGAAGACAACCCATGGAGTGGTGGTGCGCCTATGTTCCATCATGTGGTCGTAGGCTGTCCTGATGCATGAGATATCCTCCTGATATAGTCGTGGTCGATGATATGTGCCCCTGCGTGGTCGGCGCCGTGCTCTCTGTGCTGCTGCCTGGTGGAGCGTGAGCCCTATAGATGGACCTCTCTGATGTAGCTCAGCTCCCTGAAAAAACTCGGTAATGGTCTGCTGCATACTCACCCGTGGCTGAATGTGTGGGCTGGAGTGACCGATCTCGCCTCTCGTATGCTGCTGCGAGGAAGCGTCCCAAGCGTCGCTGGTCTCCCATACTCATGCATAACTGGAGTGTCTCCTCTATCTGGAAATGTGCTCGTAGGTCTACATATGCTGGGCATCTGATAACAAAATGCTCCTCACTCTCTACCTCTGTCTCGCATACTGGGCACCGCCTCTCCTCACGGTGGACTCCCCTGGATCGACCCCTCTCAATCTCGAGCTGATGTGATGAAACCCGGAGCTGCCCAATGACGACTCGAAGCTGGTGGGGTAGATATGTCTGCATGTATCTCGGAATCTCGATGAAGCCCTCGTCCGATATATGTAGAAAATGCTCACGGTAATAGAGCATTTTCGGTGGCAATGTATCCCTAGGGCTCAGCCATGTCCTCTGTATGTATGTATGCCATATCTCCTGACGAATGATCCTATTCCTCTCCTGATGAGAGAGAGAGTAGGTGGGTGCATGTGAGTCGTACTGTAGTGGTGGTAGCCTGTCTATGTCAAAGCCGTGGTGGGCCAGCCAGTCTCGTGTCTGCGCATACCATGAGGAGGTGTCGCCTGCTAATGCCATGTCCCGTGATGCCTGTAAAGCCCGATAAGCAATGCGCTCTGTATCCATGCTCTGGAGTCTGTGTAATAGGCATACTGTCTGGAATAGTGCCTCAACTAGCATCGGTGGTGCAGCAAGCTCTGCCCTAATGATATCATGTGGTACTGAAGGCTTGCTCCGGATAAGTCTGGAAATCATGAGGATCTGTGGCCTCTCTAATGCTGTCCATACTGATGTGGCTAATCCTGGTCCCCATATGGCTGCCCCATACATGAGCGCTGGTGTAACCAAAGTGTCGAAGAGCCACCCTTTTGTGCGGGGCTCCTGAAAATATGCCTGGTGGCACTGTCTCTCCATCAAGGCAAGTGCTGCATATCCACGTGTGATGCGGTCACGGGCTGCCTGAGACATAGAGAAGACCCCTGATGCTGCTGTAAATGTCACTCCCAAGTAAACATATGATCCGACCACCTCAATGGGTCCACCCGCTGCCGTGAACAAACTATGTCTGCGTACCTGTGCTGATGTATGAAAGATCATGACCTTGGTTTTACCAAGGTTCACAGATAACCCTCTGTGTGTGCAAAAGTCATCTAGGCCATGTAGATGATGCTGTAGACCTTCTGCAGACTCTGAAACCAGTACAATATCATCAGCATATAAAAGAATATGGACAGTGGACCCGCGTACCTCAATGCCATCACCCCCCTGCTGCTGTATGTAGTCTACTATCTCATCAATGTAGAGACCAAAGAGGGTGGGTGAAAGAGGGCATCCTTGCTTCACCCCGATAGTGCTAGCAAGTGGATGAGATAAGCCCCCCGGACATCTGACTCTGCCAGATACTCTCTCGTATAAGGCATAGATCCCCCATATCATCTCCTCTGGGGCTCCGATATCAAGTAGTCGTCTGAAGAGTCGTCCCCTGGGAACGGTGTCAAATGCTTTGCGGAAGTCCACAAAGCAGCAATATAATCTCCTCTTCCTCACCCTTGCCTGGTCGATCAGGCATCTCAGAGTGAAGATGTGGTCAATGGTAGAGTAATCTCGCCTGAAGCCTGCCTGTCCTGGAGCCCTGATACCCTTCCTCTCAGCGAGAGTACTCAACTCTGTCTCGAGTACCGCCCCATATAACTTGGCCAATATAGGGCCAATCATGATCGTCCGGTATGTAGCTGGATCCATAGTATCTCCTGACTTATGAATGGGCACTATGGTGTGCTCAGTCCATGAGTCTGGGAACCCTTCAACCAGTGCACGGTTGAAGAGGTGGGCAATGAGCGGTGCAAGGGTCGTGCCTCCGTAGATGAGGTGCTCAGCCTGTAAACCGAAAAGGTCATGGGCCCTGCCATGCTGTAGACGGGCAATGGCGCGTCCCACCATAGTGGGTGTGAAGAAGTCAGATGTAGTAGGACGTGAGCTATGTGGTCTAGGAATGGGGGGCTGGTCTGGGATCTCGTATAGGCTCTGTGCATAGCTATGCCAAGTGCTCGGGTCTCGGATGGGTGTCTGCTGTCTCCTCTCTCTCAAATGTCGCCATGCCACTGCACTGTCTCGACTCATGAGTAAATGATAAATATCCCAGTACTGTCTCTCTTCCCAATCACGCCGTTTGCGGCGAGTAAGGCTCTGCATGCGACGCTGTGCCTGTGTGTGTGTAATATCCCCTCTATGCTCTAAAATGCGTAGGTGCTTCCGTAGCTCGCGACAATCTTCATCATACCAGCGGTTCTGAGGCATGGAACCTCTGCGTGGAGGGTTTATATGTGTGCGGTGTGGGAAACTGCAGAGAGCTGAGTCGTGTAGGATGGTGGTGAACTGTGATGTAAGTGTGTCCAAGGGTGAGAGTGGATCGAGGGAGAGTAGGCGGGTGTGTAAATGGTGTGCATAAACGTGTGAGAGCTCATGTGTGAAGTGTATCGTGATGTGTGTTTCAGTGGGTGAGGGAGGGTCTAATGGAATAGGAGATGAGAGTGTGAATGTGATAAATGTATGGTCAGCACCAAGTGGGCGTGGTCCAATAGTAAGTGAGGTGATGAGTGAAGCTCCAGATGTGGTACCCAAAATGTAGTCAACCGTGCTCTCACCTCCCCCGTGAGGGAAGCAAGTAAGTCTGCCCGAACCTGGCCAGCGATGCATCCCGTTATATATAACGAGCTGATGGCGGCTGCCTAGCTCAAGCAGATGTCTGCCATACCCTGTGGTATCCTGACCCATATCTGTCGATACTCTACTGGTACTCATCTCCTCTGGGTCTCTGGTCCTCATGAGATGTGGGTGATCCATATCGTATGCATCGCACTGATGTGACTGAGTGCGTCCATTGAAGTCCCCCATAAGGAAGACTTCACCTAGTGTGCTATAATGTAGTATGTCATCTGAAAGTGCTATGTATGGTGAGTCTCTGTCTCGGATCGGTCCCCCAAGATCCTGTCCTGCGTATCGAGATCCGCCTGGAGGGAAGTAGCATATAGCAATGTAAATCCAACTCCCCTGTGCTATCTCCATGCGGACCCACATGAATCGTGCCTCCTCATCTCTCCCTATAATATGGATCCGGCTCTGTATCTCCTGTCTAAATACGATGGCCACCCCTCCCGACCCTCGCGCTGTACTCTGTCTCGTGGTGGTCCTAAATGCAGATTCCCAATGAAAACCTGCAATACGAGGTAGACCTCTCTCTGGGCTCTCGTGGGTCTCTGTGATGCAAGCAAAGTCATGAGTGTCTAGGATCTCTTCCAATCGGTCTGGCCGTGTCCAAAGTGCTCCATTGCAGTTCCAGGCCACTCCTCTGAGTGGTGACTCCTGATATGGTGTTGCCGCATAGGCCACGTATCCCTATTTGATAGGGCGTCCGTCAATGAAGACTTTACCGTCCCGGTAGAAGGCCTTCTTTCCCTCTCGTCGGGCTTGAAGAATATGTGGCATACATGTCCGACGGTGCTCTATCTGCATTCTCGTGAGATCCTCGTCCATATATAAAGCTCCTCCAGGTAGTCCGCGTAGTACTGGTCGTCGTCGGAAGAAGGCGATACGTGTATCCTCAGAGCTCATACGAAGGATGAGTGCTCGTGGTCGGGACGTGTCTTTACCAACCCTCCATGCCTCTGTGAAAGGCATGCTCTCGTACCCCAAGCGTCGGCAGATGTCAGTGGCATCTGCATCCGGTGATGTGCCTTCTGAGAGCCCTGTAATCCGTACATGCAATCGGCGTGTGTGTCGAAGTTTTTCTTCCTCGAGTGTGTCCTGGACTCTAGAGAGCTCTTCTTTCCGTGCCTCTTCACTGACTTCTTTCTTGATCCTCTTGTGAACAACTTCTACCCATGTCTCTCGAGTGGACTCCACTTCTGATCTGATTTCCTTTTTGAGCTCTTCCTTGAGTTCTTCCACTTCAGAGATCTCTCCTTCCTCTTTAACCTTAGAGATCTTCATGTGAACAATCTCTTCTTGAAGGCGGTGGATTTCAGCCTTCAATTCGTCTCTCTCCTCTTTCATGTCTTTGATTTGATCTTCAAAAGCTTTAAACTTCTCAAAAGCTCTTCTCATTTCTTGATTTAGTGCTTTGTCTGCCTCCTTTTTTACATCTTTGATAGCTTTGCTGATCATCTCTTCCACTTCTTTTTTCTCTAACCGTGCCATTCTCCTCTTCTGTTTATGTGTGCTTTTTAACTCAGATAAAGTGTTTGTTTCGTGGCCATTTTGCACAGGTACGGAGGTGTCAAGCTAGGGTTTCACTTCAGAGGTGTCAGAGCTGCTGTACGTCAGAGCTGCTGTACGTCAGCCATGTCAGAACACGTCAGAGGCCTCCGATCTGTACGTCAGAGGAGTCAGATCAGTGTGTCAGGGGCGTCAGATCTGCGCGTCAGAAACATCAGACCAGCGCGTCAGAATTGTCAGACCAGCGCGTCAGACCAGCGCCAGACCAGCGCCAGACCAGCAGCGTCAGACCAGCGCCAGACCAGCAGCGTCAGACCAGTGTCAGATGTCTCAGCGCGTCAGATGCGTCAGCACGTCAGACGCGTCAGAGAGAGAGAGAGAGAGAGAGAGAGAGAGAGAGAGAGAGAGAGAGAGAGAGAGAGAGAGAGAGAGAGAGAGAGAGAGAGAGAGAGAGAGAGAGAGAGAGAGAGAGAGAGAGAGAGAGAGAGAGAAAGAAAGAAAGTGTTTTTACGTCTATTAGGAGGCCGAACTCGGCCTATGAGACAAATCGATGTACATGGGTGTATCTTCTGTCAATCAGAAAAGATAAAAGTGCTGAAAAGAAACTGGTTAAGCTGATATAGATCTCCGTAGTATGCGTGTGGGGATACCCATGAAAATGGTGGGGGGTGTATGGAGTGCGATATCTATGATAGTCTATATGCAAAAGGGTAGTACAACAACCATGAGAATGCATCTAAAACGACTACTAGCTCCATCCTGTGCTAGTGGGTGGGTGTAATATGTGATACATAGGTGGAGGTGGAGTCAGGGCCACCCTGATGGCTGCAACGGGATCGGCCATCATCTGGGATCGTCTCTCCTCCATGGCGCGATGGTCACAAGCCTGGATCTCCGCAATCTGGTGTCGGTGAAGTCTCGGGGCCCGATATCCTATAGCACGGGGTCGTCTCCTAGCTCGAGAGAGAGAGAGAGAGAGAGAGAGAGAGAGAGAGAGAGAGAGAGAGAGAGAGAGAGAGAGAGAGAGAGAGAGAGAGAGAGAGAGAGAGAGAGAGAGAGAGAGAGAGAGAGAGAGAGAGAGAGAGAGAGAGAGAGAGAGAGAGAGAGAGAGAGAGAGAGAGAGAGAGAGAGAAAGTCATATTAACGTCTTCTGGAGGCCAAACTTAGCCTATGAGACAAAAGCCATGTACAAATGTAGTAGCCATGTGTAGAAAATGAAATGAAATGAAATAAACACAAAGCTATCTAGGGCTGGTAAAAGGCTGGGGAGACGTGGCTCTGTCTGAGCAGATAGTGGCCACCTAATACAGGGGGATCCATAATATGAGTGAGCAAAACACCCTAGCTACTGGTGATGGGGGGAGGTGGGTGTAGTATGTGGTACATCAGTGGTGGTCTGAGTGCCTCTTGAAGGAAGACAACCCAGGGGGTGGTGGTACGCCTATGCTCCATCATGTGGTCGTAGGCTGTCCTGATGCGTGAGATATCCTCCTTACATAGTCGTGGTCGACGATATCCTACCATGCGTGGTCGTCGTCGTGCGCTCTGTGCTGCTGCCTGGTGGAGCGTGAGTCCTATAGAAGGACCTCCCTGATGTAGTTCTGCTCGCTGAAAGAACTGGGTAATGGTCTGCTGGGTACTCACCCGTGGCTGATGTGTGGGCTGTAGTGACCGCTCTCGCCTCTCGTATGCTGCTCTGAGGAAGCGTCCCAAGCGTCGCTGGTCTCCCATAGTCATGCACAACTGGAGTGACTCCTCTAGCTGGAACTGTGCGCGTAGGTCTAAGTATGCTCGGCATCTGATAACAAAATGCTCCTCACTCTCTACCTCTGTCTGGCATACTGGGAGGGGGAGGGGGAGGGGGAGGGGGAGGGGGAGGGGGAGGGGGAGGGGGGGGGGGGAGGGGGGGAGAGAGAGAGAGAGAGAGAGAGAGAGAGAGAGAGAGAGAGAGAGAGAGAGAGAGAGAGAGAGAGAGAGAGAGAGAGAGAGAGAGAGAGAGAGAGAGAGAGAGAGAGAGAGAGAGAGAGAGAGAGAGAGAGAGAGAGAGAGAGAGAGAGAAAGAAAGAAAGTGTTTTTACGTCTATTAGGAGGCCGAACTCGGCCTATGAGACAAATCAATGTACATGGGTGTATCTTCTGTCAATCGGAAAAGATAAAAGTACTGAAAAAAAGATGGCAAGGCTGATATAGATCTCTGTAGTATGCATGTAGAGATACCCATGAAAGTGGGAGGGGGGGGGGGACGGTGAATGGAGTGCTATATCTATAGCCTATATGCAAAAGGGTAGTACAAGCATGATAATGCATCTTAACGACTAACTAGCTCCATCCTGTACTACTGAGCGGGTGTAAGATGTGGTACATGGGTGGAGGTGGAGTCAAGGCCTCCCTGATGGCTGCAGCGGGATCTTCCATCATCCGAGATCGTCTCTCCTCCATGGCGCGATGGTCACGAGCCTGGATGTCTGCGATCTGGTGTCTGTGAAGTCTGAGGGCCCGATATCCTATAGCACGGGGTCGTCTCCTAGCTCGAGAGGTTTCAGCCTGCCGAAGAGTCACCCCTCTCGATGTGTGAGCTAAGGGGCGGAGGGCTGCTGCACGTCGTGCAATGAAGAAGTCAGTGAGCTGACTCTGTCTCCCTCGTGTCTCGGAAGCTGCAGTAGGCTGGAGGAGAGAGTCTCTGTGACTCTGAATCTCTAGTAAGAATCGCCCGAGCTGTCGCTGATCTCTAGAGCCCATGATCTCTCGAAGGGTGGGCTGCCCTGTAAACAGAGTCTCGTATCTGCCTCTAATGTCATCATATGCGCTACATCTGCAAACAAAATGCTCCTCATCCTCCATCTCTACTCTGCATATCCTGCATAGCCGCTCCTCTCGGGGAATGTCTGTGGCTCTACCTATCTCAATCTCTAGTCGGTGTGATGAGACCCTCAACTGGCCAATAGCCACCCTCGAGCTATGAGGCATGTAGGTATCCATGTAGCGTGGTCGCTGGATGAAACCATCCACTAGTATGTCCAAGAACTGGTCTCGATAGTGTGATAGTCTCGATCCCATGTGTGGTGTGTGCCATGTCTGACTAATGTAGAGCTGCCAAAGGTCCTGTCTGAGCACAAGATTCCTCTCCTGACGCGAGAGGTGGAGGTGAGGTGAGTCTGATCATACTGAAAAGGCGGCAATCTATCCATATCAAGTCCATGACTATCAAACCATGCTCTAACCTGAGTGTACCAAGCTCTCTCATATCCCGACTGTGATATCTGTATAGATGCCTCAAAAGCTCTTTGTGTGAGTCTTTCTGTAGAGAGAGAGAGAGAGAGAGAGAGAGAGAGAGAGAGAGAGAGAGAGAGAGAGAGAGAGAGAGAGAGAGAGAGAGAGAGAGAGAGAGAGAGAGAGAGAAAGTCATATTAACGTCTTCTGGAGGCCAAACTTGGCCTATGAGACAAAAACCATGTACAAGTGTAGTAACCCTGTGTAGAAGATAAAATGAAATAAAAAGTATATCGCTACACAAAGCTATATAGGGCTGGAAAAGGCAAGGGAGACGTGGTTCTGACTCTGCAGATAGTGGCAACCTAATACATGGGGGATCCAAAAGTGTGAGTAAAACGCCCTAGCTATTGGTGATGGGTGGAGGTGGGTGTTGTATGTGGTACATCGGTGGTGGTCTGAGTGCCTCCTGAAGGAAGACAACCCAGGGGGTGGTGGTACGCCTATGCTCCATCATGTGGTCGTAGGCAATCCTGATGCGTGAGATATCCTCCTGATATAGTTGTGGTAGATGATATCTGCCCATGCGCGGTCGGCGCCGTGCTCTCTGTGCTGCTGCCTGGTGGCGCGTGAGCCCTATAGATGGACCTCTCTGATGTAGCTCAACTCGCTGAAAGAATTGGGTAATGGTCTGCTGGGTACTCACCCGTGGCTGATGTATGGGCTGTAGTGACCGCTGTTGCCTCTCGTATGCTGCTGTGTGAAAGCGTCCCAAGCGTCTTTGGTCTCCCATAGTCATGCAGAGCTGGAATGACTCCTCGATCTGGAACTGTGCTCGTAGATCTAAGTATGCTGGACATCTGATAACAAAATGCTCCTCATTCTCTACCTCTGTCTGGCATACTGGGCACCACCTCTCCTCACTGGGGACTCCCCTGGACGGACCCCTCTCAATCTCGAGCTGATGTGATGAAACCCGGAGCTTCCCAATGACGACGAGTAGGTGGTGGGGAAGGTAGATCTGTATGTATCTCGGAATCTCGATGAAGCCCCTGCCCGATATATGTAGAAAATGCTCGCGGTAGTAGAGCATTTTCGGTGGCAATGTACCCCTAGGACTCACCCATGTCCTCTGTATGTATGTATGCCATATCTCCTGACGAATGATCCTATTCCTCTCTTGATGAGAGAGCGAGTAGGTGGGTGCATGAGAGTCGTACTGTAGTGGTGGTAGCCTGTCTATGTCAAAGCCATGGTGGGCAAGCCAGTCTCGTGTCTGTGCATACCATGAGCAGGTGTCGCCTGCTAATGCCATCTCACGTGATGCCTCGAAAGCACGATAAGCAATGCGCTCTGTATCCATGCCTCGAAGTCTGTGTAATAGCCATACTGTCTGGAATAGTGCCTCAACTAGCATCGGTGGTGCAGCGAGCTCTGCTCTAATGATATCATGTCGTACTGAAGGTTTGTTGCGGATAAGTCTGGCAATCATGAGGATCTGTGGCCTCTCTACTGCTGTCCATACTGACGTAGCTAATCCTGGTCCCCATATGGCTGCCCCATACATGAGCGCTGGCGTAACCAAAGTGGCAAAGAGCCACCCCTTTGTGCGGGGTCCTGAAAGTATGCCTGGTGGCACTGTCTCTCCATCAAAGCTAGTGCTGCGTACCCACGTGTGAGGCGGTCACGGGCTGCCTGAGCCATAGACAAGACCCTTGATGCTTCTGTAAATGTCACCCCCAAGTAAACATATGATCCGACCACCTCGATCGGTCCACCTGCTGCTGTGAAGAAACTATGTCTGCGTACCTGTGCTGATGTATGAAAGATCAAGACCTTCGTTTTACCAAGGTTCACAGATAACCCTCTGTGTCTGCAAAAGTCATCTAGGCCGTGTAGATGATGCTGTAGACCTTCTGCAGACTCTGAAACCAATACAATATCATCAGCGTATAAAAGAATATGGACAGTGGACCCGTGTACCTCAATGCCATCTCCCCTGTGCTGCGGTATGAAGTCCACTATCTCATCAATGTAAAGACCAAAGAGGGTGGGTGAGAGAGGGCATCCTTGCTTCACCCCGATAGTGCTAGCAAGTGGATCAGATAAGCCCCCTGGACATCTGACTCTACCAGATACTCTCTCGTATAAGGCGTAGATCCCCCATATCATCTCCTCCGGAGCTCCGATGTCAACTAGTCGTCTGAAGAGTTGATCCTTGGGAATAGTGTCAATTGCTTTGCGGAAGTCCACAAAGCAACAATATAATCTCCTCTTCCTCACCCTTGCCTGGCCGATCACGCATCTCAGAGTGAAGATGTGGTCAATGGTAGAGTAATCTCGTCTGAAACCTGCCTGTTCTGGAGCCTTGATGCCCTTCCTCTCAGCGAGAGTACTCAACTCTGTCTCTAGTACCGCCCCATATAACTTGGCCAATATAGGGCCAATCATGATCGTCCGGTATGTAGCTGGATCCATAGTATCCCCTGACTTATGAATGGGCACTATGGTGTGCTCAGTCCATGAGTCTGGGAACCCTTCCACCAATGCACGGTTGAAGAGATGGGCAATGAGAGGTGCGAGAGTCGTGCCTCCATAGATGAGGTGCTCTGCCTGTAAACCGAAATGATCATGGGCCCTGCCATGCTGAAGCCGGGCAATAGCGCGTCCCACCATAGTGGGTGTGAAGAAGTCAGAGGTAGTAGGACGTGAGCTCTGCGGTCTGGGAATGGGAGGCTGGTCTTGGATCTGGTATAGGCTCCGTGCATAGCTATGCCAAGTGCTCTGGTCTCGGATAGGTGTCTGCTGTCTCCTCTCTCTCAAATGTCGCCATGCCACTACAGTGTCTCGACTCATGAGCAAATGGTAAATATCCCAATACTGTCTCTCCTCCCAATCTCGCCGTTTGCGGCGAGTAAGGCTATGCATGCGACGCTGTGCCTGTGTGTGTGTAATATCTCCTCTATGCTCTAAAATCCGTAGGTGTTTACGCAGCTCACGACAATCTGCATCATACCAACTGTTCTGGGGCATGGATCGTGTGCGTGGAGGGTGCATATGTGTGCGGTGTGGGAAGCTTCGGAGAGCTGAGTCCTGTAGGATGGAGGTGATATGTGATGTAAGTGTGTCCAAAGGTGAGAATGGATCGAGGGAGAGTAGGCGGGTGTGTAAATGGTGTGCATAAACGTGTGAGAGCTCGTGTGTGAAGTGTATCGTGGTATGTATCTCAGTGGGTGAGGGAGGGTCTAATGGAATCGGAGATGAGAATGTGAATGTGATAAATGTGTGGTCAGCACCGAGTGGGCGTCGTCCAATACTAAGTGAAGGGATGAGTGAAGCTCCAGAGGTAGTACCCAAAATGTAGTCGACTGTGCTCTCACCCCCCCTCGTGAGGGAAGCAAGTAAGTCCGCCTGAACCTGGCCAACGATTCATCCCGTTATATATAACGAGATGATGTCGGCTGCGTAGCTCGAGTAGATGTCTGCCATAGCCGGTGGTGTCGTGACCCGTATCTGCTGATACTCTGCTGGTGCTAATCTCAACGGGGTCTCTGGCCCTCATGAGATGTGGGTGATCCATGTCGTATGGCTCGCACTGATGCGACTGAGTGCGGCCATTGAAGTCCCCCATAAGGAAGACTTCACCTAGTGTGCTGTAATGTAGTATCTCCTCTGAAAGCGCTGTGTATGGTGAGTCTCTATGTCGGATCGGCCCCCCTAGATCGTGTCTTGCGTATCGAGAGCCGCCTGGTGGGAAGTAGCATATAGCAATGTAAATCGAGCTGCCCTGTGCTATCTCCATGCGAACCCACATGTATCGTGCCTCCTCATCTCTACCTATAATATGGATCCGGCTCTGTATCTCCTATCGAAATACGATGGCCACTCCTTCCGATCCTCGTGCTGTACTCTGTCTCGTCGTGGTCCTGAATGCAGATTCCCAATGAAAACCTGCAATGCGTGGTAGACCTCTCTCTGGGCTCTCGTGTGTCTCTGTGATGCACGCAAAGTCATGTGATGCGAGGATCTCCTCGACTCTGTCTGGTCGCGTCCAGAGTGACCCGTTGCAGTTCCACACTACTCCTCTGAGTGGTATCTCCTGGTGTCGTGATGTCTCATAGGCCGCATGGCCCTATTTGATAGGGCGTCCATGTATGAAGACCTTACCATCGCGGTAAAAGGCCTTTCTCCCCTCTCGACGTGCCTGGAGTATCTGTGGCATGCAAGCGCGTCGGTTTGCCACATGCATACGCGTGAGGTCCTCGTCCATGTAGAGGGTGCTGCCGGGTAGTCCATGTAGTATTGATCGACGTCTAAAAAAGGCGGTCCGTGCCTCCTCGGAACTCATCTTGAGGATGAGTGTCGCGAACGCAATGTATCCCTCCCAACCCTCCATGCGTCTGTGTAGGGCATGCTCTCGTATCCAAGTCGACGACAAATGTCAGTGGCATATGCCTCCGGTGATACCCCTTCGGGTAGGCCTGTAATCCGAATGTGAAGTCTTCGAGTGTGTCGAAGCCTCTCCTCCTCAAGTATGTCCTGGACTCGTGTGAGCTCTTCTTTTTGCACGTCTTCCCTAACTTCCTTCTTAACCCTTTTGTTTACTATTTCCACCCATGACTCTCGAGTAGATTCTACCTCGTTTTGATTTCCTTCTTTATTTCTTCCTTGAGTATCTCCACGTTGGAGATCTCCCCCTCTTCTTTCATGTGCTCATAAGCTGTCCTCCAATGGTCTCTTTCTTCTGTGAGGGTCTTCACTTGTTCTTCAAGTCCTTTGACTTTATTCATTACTTGTTCTTCGAGTCCTTTGAACTTTTCCATCATCTTTCGTATCTCCATATTGAGCTTGCGGTCTGCTTCCTTTTTGGCCTCTTTGAGAGCTTTAGCAATAAGGTCGTCCACTTCCTTCCGGACCATGGGAGCCATTTCAAGGTTTAGGATTAGGGCTCGCGTATAGAGAGAGAGAGAGAAAGAAAGAAAGAAAGAAAGTGTTTTTACGTCTATTAGGAGGCCGAACTCGGCCTATGAGACAAATCGATGTACATGGGTGTATCTTCTGTCAATCAGAAAAGATAAAAGTGCTGAAAAGAAACTGGTTAAGCTGATATAGATCTCCGTAGTGTGCATGTGGGGATACCCATGAAAGTGGTGGGGGGTGTATGGAGTGCGATATCTATGATAGTCTATATGCAAAAGGGTAGTACAACAACCATGAGAATGCATCTAAAACGACTAACTAGCTCCATCCTGTGCTAGTGGGTGGGATGTAATATGTGATACATAGGTGGAGGTGGAGTCAGGGCCACCCTGATGGATGCAACGGGATCGGCCATCATCTGGGAGAGAGAGAGAGAGAGAGAGAGAGAGAGAGAGAGAGAGAGAGAGAGAGAGAGAGAGAGAGAGAGAGAGAGAGAGGGGGCTGAGGTTAGTTGGGGGGTTAGAATTAGGGTTAGGGTTAGGGTGAGGGTGAGGGTTAGGATTTAGGGTTCGGTTTAGGTGTAGGGTTAAGGTTGAGATTTAGGGTTCGGTTTAGAGTGTGCGAAGTAGGCATATTCATGATTAGGGTTTAGGGTTGGTTCCGAGCTAGGGTTAGGGTCGAAATCGAACTGGGGTTAGGGTTATGGTAGGATGTTAGGATAGGTATGGAGCACTTTCGAATCTGATGCTCTGATGTAGATAAGAGGTTCAGATCTGAGAGTCGAACTGAGCAGATCTGAAATTCGAGCTATGGCGGGTAGAGTCTGACGCAGGTATGGGGCAGAGACTGACGCAGATCTGAGGCAGAGGCTGACGCAGATCTGAGGCCGAGAGTCCGAGGGGCTCGGGGGAGGTTGACGCAGCAGGCAAGAGGGGGCGACAGGGGAGGCTTCTGCAGCAAGAGAGAGAGAGAGAGAGAGAGAGAGAGAGAGAGAGAGAGAGAGAGAGAGAGAGAGAGAGAGAGAGAGAGAGAGAGAGAGAGAGAGAGAGAGAGAGAGAGAGAGAGAGAGAGAGAGAGAGGGAGGGAGGGAGGGAGGGAGGGAGGGAGGGAGGGAGGGAGAAAGAAAGAAAGAAAGAAAGAAAGAAAGAAAGAAAGAAAGAAAGTCATATTAACGTCTTCTGGAGGCCAAACTTGGCCTATGAGACAAAAACCATGTACAAGTGTAGTAACCCTGTGTAGAGGATGAAATGAAATAAAAGGTATATCGCGACACAAAGATATATATAAAGCTGGAAAAGGATGGGGAGATGGAGAGAGAGAGAGAGAGAGAGAGAGAGAGAGAGAGAGAGAGAGAGAGAGAGAGAGAGAGAGAGAGAGAGAGAGAGAGAGAGAGAGAGAGAGGGGGGGGGGAAGGGAGGGAGAGAGGGAGGGAGGAAGGGAGGGAGGGAGGGAGGGAGAGAGAGAGAGAGAAAGAAAGAAAGAAAGAAAGAAAGAAAGAAAGAAAGAAAGTGTTTCTACGTCTATTAGGAGGCCGAACTCGGCCTATGAGACAAATCGATGTACATGGGTGTATCTTCCATCTATCAGAGAAGATAAAAGTGCTGAAAAAGAAACTGGTAAAGCTGATACATATCTCCGTGAAATGCATGTGGAGATACCCATGAAAGTGGGGGGGGGGGGGGGTGTGTATGGAGTGCGATATCTATGACAGTCTATATGCAAAGGGGTAGTACAACAAGCATGGGAATGCATCTGAATTTTGAAATGACTAACTAGCTCCGTCCTGTGCTAGTGGGCGGGTGTAAGATGTGATACATAGGTGCAGGTGGAGTCAGGGCCATCGTGATAGCTGCAGCGGGATCAGCCATCATCTGGAATCGTCTCTCCTCCATGGCGCGATGGTGACGAGCCTGGATCTCTGCAATCTGATGTCGGTGATGTCTCGGGGCCCCATATCCTCTAGCACGGGGTAGTCTCCTAGCTCGAGCAGTCTGTGCCTGCTGAAGAGTCACCCCTCTCGGTGTGTGGGCTGAGGGGGGGGAGGGCTGCAGCACGTCGTGGAATAAAGAACTCAGTTAGCTGACTCTGTCTCCCTCCCGTATGGGCTGCTACAGTAGGCTGGAGTAGGGATTCTCTGTGACTCTGTATCTCTAGTAGGAATAGCCCGAGTTGTCGCTGGTCTCTAGAGTCCATGATCTCTCGGAGGGTGGGCTGCCATGTAAATAGAGTCCCGTATCTACCTCTGATGCCATCATATGCGCTACATGTGCATACAAAGTGCTCCTCATCCTCCATCTCTACACTGCAAACCCTGCATATCCACTCCTCTTTCGGAATGTCTGCGGCTCTGCCCGTCTCAATCTCTAGTCTATGTGATGAGACTCTCAACTGGCCAATCGCTACCCTCGAGCTATGAGGCATGTAAGTATCCATGTAACATGGCCGCCGGATGAAACCGTTTGCTAGGATGTCTAAGAACTGGTCTCGATAGTGCAATAGTCTCGATCCCATGTGTGGTGTGTGCCATGTGTGACTAATGTAGCGCTGCCAAAGATCCTGTCTAAGCACAACATTGCTCTCATGACGAGAGAGGTGGATGTGAGGTGAGTCTGGGTCGTACTGAAAAGGCGGCAATCTGTCCATATCAAGCCCATGACTATCAAACCATACTCTAACCTGAGTGTACCAAGCTCTCTCATATCCTGACCCTGATATCTGTATAGATGCCTCAAAAGCTCTGCGTGTGAGTCTGTCTGTAGGGAGCTCCCTCATCCTCTGAATAAAGCAGATAGTTTGGAATAGTGCATCTACTACCATGGGTGGTGCAGCTAGCTCTGCCCTGATGATGTAATGTGGTACCGACTGTTTCCCGCGAAATAGTCGCGAGATCATACGTACCTATGGCCTCTCGATCGCAGTCCACTGGGTGACTGTGAGGCCTGGGGCCCAAACTGTCGCAGCATACATCATAGCTGGTCGGACTAGTGTGTCAAATAGCCACCCCTTCGTGCCGGGCTCCTGGAAGTGTGCCTGGTGACATCTCCGCTCTAACATGGCTAAAGCTGCATATCCTCGTGTGAGTCTATCGGTGGCTGGCTGTCTCATGCTGAAGGGGCCTGGTAAGCTCGTGAATGTGACTCCGAGGTAAACATAGGAAGTGACCACCTCAATCTGTCCACCGCGGGCTGTGAATCCTGCTCCATTCCTCACCAAGGGGGAGGTGTGGAAGATCATGACCTTGGTCTTGCCAAGGTTTACTGTCAAGCCCTTCTGTTTACAAAACTCATCGAGGGCCTCCAAGTGGCGCTGTAATCCATCAGGTGGCTCTGAAATCAAGACAATGTCATCGGCATATAATAAAATGTGGACAGGTGTACCTTCGAGGTCTGCACCCTCTCCTGGAGCTCGGAGAATGTAGTCCTCAATCTCATCGATGTAGAGACCAAATAGAGTGGGAGAGAGCGGGCAGCCTTGCTTAACACCGATGGTGCTAGCAATGGCCTCAGACATACCTCCTGGACATTGTACTCTCCCAGTCACCTGCTCATAGAGTGCATAGATGGCCCAAATCATCCCTGATGGTACTCCCAAGCTCTGAAGGCGTTGGAAGAGGCTCTCTCGTGGTACTGTATCGAAAGCTTTGCGGAAGTCCACAAAGCAGCAATATAGTCTCTTCTTCCGCACCCTTGCGCCGTCAATGAGGCAACGCAAAATGAAGATGTGATTAATAGTAGAGAAAGCTCGCCGAAAACCTGCCTGGCCTCGTGCTCGAGCCCCTCAGACTCTGCATATGAGATGAGCTCTGCCTGAAGTATGGCACGGTATAGTTTGGCCATGGTGTGGCCAATCATGATGGTCGTGTAATTCCCTGGATCCAGGGTGTCGCCAGATTTGTGGATAGGCACAATGGTGTGCCTAGTCCACTCCTCTGGGAAGCCCTCCCCTATAGCCCGGTTGAAGGCATGTGCAATCAACGGGGCTATAGTGGAGGCTGCATATATGAGATGCTCGCTCTGCAATCCCGTATGGTCTGTCGAACGTCCATGTCGCAATTGTCCTATGGCCCTCTCAACCATCTCTGTTGTGAAAAGAGAAGGACTAGTAGGGAGAGGCTCAAGTGGCTGGGGAATGGGAGGCTGCCTAGGCACCTCATATAATCTCTGAGCATAATCATGCCATGTGTGTAGGTCCCCAATAGGTGTGGTCGGGTATAGCTCATAAAGAGATGGTATAGCTCAAGCTCCTGTGCCTCCTCAAAGGCTCGCCTCTTCCGACGTGTGAGAGTCTTCATCTGTCCCGTGGCTTGTCTGTCTGTGATCTCTCCCAATGCTCGCTGAGCTCGTAGTCGGCGGTAAGTATCTCTGCATTCCTCATCATACCAACGATGTTGTGGCATAGTCCCAGGAGGAGGTGTGTGACCATAATGGATGGTGTGTGGGAAGGAGCTGATGGCGGATGTCTGAAGAGCTGATGCTATCTGTGAGGTGAGTAGGGATAGTGGAGTGTCAGGGTGAAGCAGGAGAAGACCCTTCTCGACTTGGGCTGCATATATGTGAGCTAGCTCGTGTGTGAAGTGGATGGTGGTGTGTGGGATGCGTGCTGCGGGTGTGCGAGTAGGGGTGTCTCCCTTAAGGGAGAGAGAGAGGTATGCGTGATCGGCCCCAATGGGTATGGGTGGGATGGTGAATGAGGTAAGTAGGTGAATGGCCTCTCTAGATCCCATGACGTAATCTACTGAACTTCCCCTGCCATCTGTGATTGAGTGTGGTATGCATGTCAATCCTCTTGAGGTAGGCCACTGAGCCATCCCGTTATCGATAACGAGATTATGTCGAGAGCCTAGTCTGAGTAAGTGAGTGCCATAATGAGTGTGTGTAGAGTCAGCTGAAGCTCGAGCTGTAGACTCATCCTCTATGGTACGTAGTATCTGTGGGTCGTCTTGGTCAAATATCTCACACTGATCATTGCCTGTCCTGGCATTGAAGTCTCCCATAAGGAAGACTTCCCCTAATGCAGAGTACTCTGTAACCTCTTCTGACAAGCAAGTGTATGGTGAGTCCTCCTCTTGATCTATGATAGCGAATTGCGAGCTAGAGGGAGCAAAGTAGCATAAAGCTATGAAGATGATCCGCTCCTGTGAGAGCTTGAGTCGAATCCAAAGATATCTGGCCTGTGAGTCACGTATGACTATCTGTATCCTACTCTGAAGTCCATCTCTGAAGAGTATGGCTACTCCTCCTGATCCTCTGGTGGTGTGCTGACGTGTACACTCTCTGTATGTGGACTCCCACTGGAAACCGTGGACTCGAGGTAGGCCACGGTCCCGGCTCTCATGTGTCTCTGTGAGCATAATGATGTCTTTGCCTTTGCGCACCTCTTCCAACCTCTCTGGGTGTGTCCATAGATCTCCATTGCAATTCCAAACTGCAAGGTGTATCTCCTCGAGTGTCTCACAGGCCGCGAATCCCTATGGGATGGCCTTGCCATCAATGATGACACGACCATCTCTGTATGAAGCCTTCTTTGCAAGCTTGGTGTACTCTCGGCATGCATGCCCGGTGGTGTGCTACTTGCATGGGTGTGAGATCATCATTAAGGTAGATGGGGGGGCCATCAAGTGCTCTCAGAATCACCCTCTTGCGTAGGAAAGTAAACCTTACATCTTTTGAAGGGAAGTGTAGAATGAGAGCTCTCTTCTTCGTGGGGTCTCGTCCCGTTCTCCAAGACTTGATAAATGGAGGGGAGTCCTCTTTGTAGCCGAGCATCCTGCATAGTCTCTTCCCGTCGGGCTCGGGTGTAGAGCTTTCTTTTTCTACAATGCCCGTGATGCGTACATTGAGACGACGGGCATGTCTCATCTTTTCTTCTTCAATGGTGGTGTGCATGATGAGTGCTTCTTCCTTTTGTGCTTCCTCTTTGGCTTCTTTTTTGATCTTCTTTTTCACTATGTCGATCCATCCTTCTTTGGTAGCTTCTAATTTGTTTTCCATGCTCGCGCTCAAAGCTTTGGTGAGTTCTTCTTTTAGAGCTTCTGTCTTGTTCATATTAATCTCTCCCTCTTCCGGTGTGAGAGAGACCATTGAAGCTTTGAGGTGCTCCAATTCCTCTTTCATGTTTGCCCTTTCCTTAGCCCATTCTTCTTTTTCTTTGTTTCTCTCCCTCTCATGCTCTTCTTTCTCTTTTTGCCATGCTTCCCTCTCCTTATGATATGTTTCTACTTCCTTCTCGAGCTTTGAGAGGCGGCTGATGATGGCCATTATAGTGGAGTCCACCATCTTCTTGTTTTCTTTGATAGCTATGGTCAGTTTGTCCTCCATTTTCGTCAAATCGTCCTTCTTAGCCGTAAGGCTCATTGCATTCGAAGATGAAAAAATGCTCAGTGTGCTGCTTCGATTGAACTTGTTAGGGTTTTCGACTCTGGTGCTGCTTCAACTGAACTTGTTAGGGTTTTCGATTGTGGTGCTGCTTCGACTCAACTTTGTAGAGAGAGAGAGAGAGAAAGAAAGAAAGAAAGAAAGACTTTTTAACGTCTATTAGAGGCCAAAATCGGCCTATGAGACAAAACATATACATCAGTATGATCCAATCCACTGTGATCCAAAACGAAAATAAAGTCTGAGTACTGCAAACGGGTATAAAAGGTGGGATAGTAGCTGGTATCAAGGGTCTTGGGTGCTATGGGTATGCACTCTATATGCTCAATGGGTGAGATACAAATATGATATGCATAGGGAGGGGAGGCTCGATGGTATCACAACCCCCTAAATGCCTGGAGTGGGTGTAGGATATAATGCATCGATGGGTAAGGCATCATGGCGATCCTCAAAATGCTATGGGTGTCCAAATCGATAGGGGTGCGCTGCTGACGTCTCTGTATCTCCATGTCATGGCCTGCGTGAATCGCCTGAATCTCTCTCTGATGTGGACGAGCTCTCCGGACAAGGGGTCTCGGTCGTCGACGCTCTCGTCTAAGCTCCTCTGCTCTCTGTAATGTGACACCCCGCATGGAGCCGGGCCCTCGAGTGTATGTGGGTCTGAAAAAATCTGTAATATAAGTCTGAGGGGGGGGGTCAGGTGTATCTCCATCTGCTGCTGGAGGAGTGATGCGTGACGGTGCTGGAGCTCTACTAGGAAACGACCTAGAGGGCGCTGGTCCTCTGTCCCCAATAAAGCCCTGATCTCTTTAGGCTCCCTGAAGAGCTGTGGGTAGCGGTCTCTGATGTCCTCATATGCCTGGCATCTACATGTGTAGTGCTCCTCGTCCTCCACCTCCTCTCTACATATCCTGCATAATCGCTCATCCCTGGGGGTATGTACTACACAAATCTATATAGGGTTGGAAAAGGCTGGGGAGACGTGGCTCTGACTGTGCAGATAGTAGCCACCTAATACATGAGGGATCCATAATGTGAGTAAAACACCCTAGTTACTGGTGATGGGTGGAGGTGGGTGAAAGGTGTAGTATGTGGTACATCGTTGGTGGTCTGAGCGCCTCCTGAAGGAAGACAACCCAAGGGGTGGTCACTGGTGGTACGCCTATGCTCCATCATGTGGTCGTAGGCTGTCCTGATGCGTGAGATATCCTCCTGATATAGTCGTGGTCGATGATATCTGCCCATGTGTGGTCGGCGTCGTGCTCTCTGTGTTGTTGCCTGGTGAAGCGTGAGCCCTATAGATGGATGATGTAGCTCAGCTCGCTGAAAGAACGGGGTAATGTTCTGCTGGGTACTCACCCGTGGCTGGTGTGTGGGTTGTAGTGAGCGCTCTCGCCTCTCATATGCTTCTGTGAGAAGGAGTGCCAAGCGTCTCTGGTCTCCTATAGTCATGCACAACTGGAGTGACTCCTCTATCTGGAACTGTGCTCGTTGGTCTAAGTATGATGGGCATCGGATAACAAAATGCTCCTCACTCTCTACTTCTGTCTCGCATACTGGACACCACCTCTCCTCATTGGGGACTCCCCTGGACAGACGCCTCTCAATCTCGAGCTGATGTGATGAAACCCGGAGCTCCCCAATGATGACTCGAAGGTGGTGGGGTAGATATGTCTGCATGTATCTCGGAATCTCCATGAAGCCCTCATCCGATATGTGTAGAAAATGCTCACGGTAATAGAGCATTTTCGGTGGCAATGTATCCCTAGGGCTCACCCACGTCCTCTGTATGTATGTATGCCATATCACTGACGAATGACCCTATTCCTCTCTTGATGAGAGAGTGAGTAGGTGGGTGCATGTGAGTCGTACTGTAGTGG
>CM035424.1:23784442-23801942 GCA_020310875.1 Ceratopteris richardii | reverse complement strand
GTACTACTAAACACTTTGGAGGAATCTCATCTAGGAAGAATAGCAAAGGAACTTGCAGCCCTTTTATCATGAATTAACATCAGATTTCCATTGTTTCGAGGAGGTGCCCATAAGGACGCATAGGACTATTCAAAGGCTATTTTCTCTCTGTAAGAGCCAAGGGATGCAAGAAAGAAAAGATGCATTTTACAGGGTCTTCCTATGCACCTTTGAAGGGCTTGCCAACAAATGGTATAGTCAATATGATGACAACCACTATCAAACACGAGAAGGGTTGAAGAAGGACTTTACAAACATCTTTTGACAAGGTAAATCAGTGAAAAGAACTCTAGATGAACTTGAAAATCTGATATTGCATGTAGGAAAGACATTCTTTGGACTCATGATCAGATATGCTTATAATCATGGAGTGGGTAGAGAAGGCTCTAACAAAATCATTGCAGTAGTAGATTCGCGAGCTTAGATCCAATCAATCCCTTAGGAGTTTGAGTCGGTTGTTACACATATAGAAAAAGCTAGAATCAATTTTGGAATCTACAAAGCCAAAAGCACCTCTTCTAGCAAGGATTCCATCTCGGAGTCAAGGAGAGAGCTCGAGACTCTCAAGTTGCAAAGGGCTCTAGTGCCGAATAAAACTACACTAGAGTAAAGCATTGATGTCTTGGCACAAATAAGGTAAAAATTGGAAGATCTCAAGCCCCTTAAAGAGGTAAATACGAGTTTATGGTGTACTCTCTATGCTAACCAAGGTCACTCCATCAAAGTGTCCAAGGGGAAGTATTTGCCAATTTGTGGGAAAGGGAAACACAAGGGTAAGGATTTTCATTTCCTAAGGAGTTAGGGATCCCCAAGCAAATCCAAAATTAGGCTTCAAATGTGCAATGGATGGGGCCAAACTAGTCGTCCCTTTTAGGCCTATTTCCCCTCTTGACTACCACTACTAATTATGCTTACAACTGGACTAATAACCAAGCAGAACCAGTGAGGAGACCTCGGCTAAATAGACCCCAAAAGTCAATAATGTATTTCAGGTGCGAAGAATAACGGCATTTCGAAAGCAATTATTCCCTTCCTAGAGTGGCACCTCCATGTCGAAATTGCCTAGAGGCTAAGGACCACTATGCCAAAGATTACCCGAAGACAAATCCTTCCTCCAGCACTTCCTAACCTTTACACATGATCAAGGCTACTTATGAGAACCGAAAGGCCACTTTGGTGCGGGGACACTGACCTAGCTCTAGGGTATTACAATCATAGAAGCTTCTAGGCATCATGACTCGAGCAAGAGGCAGAAAAACACAAGGCGGCTCATCTACAACTTCTCGAGGGAATGATAATTGTTGAAGGGCAACGAAACTTAAACCAAGCCAAACCAAGATTGGCCCAACAACAAGCAAAAAAGGTAGAGAGCCTAGACCAAGATGCCCATATGAGGAAAATAATGCAAAACCTCTTTAGAGGAAGAGCAAGAGAAAGGGGATAGAATACCCCATTGATGAAGCCTACCTGAAGATGAAGGAAGAATCACAACATTTTCAAAAATTCCTAAGGAGCCATTCCATCTCTGCCATAGACATTCTCCAAAACACATGCGAGCAAGTATCCGTGTGTGAGTTGATGAACCTAAGCTTGAGTTTTCGAAGTCAAGTGGTCTCTGCTATCAGCAATATGAGCCCTACTCTTTTTATCGCTGGTGGGCAAGCTGGATCCCTACCTCTCAACACTTGCACATGCCCACCACCTATGGAAGATCTAGTCATTTCTGATCCTCTAACCAATTACAAGAGTTGGAGGTTGATTGTGGGCATTGAGGGCACCATACTACAAATGTGAGATTTAAATCGTAGATTTGAATCGGAGTTTAAATTGTAGAGATTTTAAAATTAGAAAATAAAAATCGGGGTTTTTATTCATCATGAGCTATTTTTATTTTATTTTGTAATTTGTCATACATCATGGCATCTAAAAGTCTCTCCAAATCTCATTAAGAATGGCAATTACAATAATTGAAGGGATTCCCAGTAAAAGAGAGTATGTTCCTCCATAAGCACATCCAATGTGGGTGTTTTGTCATTATCTAAACCTTGGGGATCATTCATCCGAAAGCAAAGCAATACTTTGAACGCATAGTTCAATGTATGAGCAACCAATGTCCATATGTGTGTATTCCTTAAAATTACAAAATCATGTACAAGTTCATCATGCATGCCAAATAATTCTCTTGAAAAAGATCCTATTGAATGGTATTTACAATCATAATACATATAAGCTAGAAGTCATTTTTGAAGAATACAAAATAGGAGGAGGTCTAGACAAAACCAAAAAAGAATAAAAGAATAATAATAAATAACAAATAAAAAATAAAAGTCGTTCCTAGAGATTTAAATCGCGATTGAAATTGTTAGGATTAAAAAAAAAAAAGTCAAAATCGTACAATTTTTTAACCATGGTAGTCAACGATTGGGGCAGTGACACTATGTGAGTGCCTGCCCCATGCCTTCATAAGACAACTTTACTTGGAAGGTGGGATGGATGAGACAGTGGGCACCTCTTAGGTTTTGATAGAGGCACCTCGCCCAAAAGGCACCTTCCATGCCATCACGAATGCACCTCACCAATTGGGTACCTTTCAAGCCATCGCAGGGACTATGTCCAATGAGGTGCCTCCCATACCCACACAGAGAGTCCACAGCCAGCCAACCCTAAGGGTGAGGCAGAATCTATGGCAAATTCTGAAATGGGAAACTTACTCGAATGGATGGAAGAAGTGAAGTCTTAGCCTTGTTTAGGAGCTAACGAAATTGAGCAAGGACCCCATTATGATGAGAGGCCATTGTTGAGTTGGTGGTACTTGTACCTATGAAAGATTGAAGGAGAGGAAAGAAGGTGACCTCGAACAGAAGGGGCATAAAGGGAAAAAAGATACTGATGAGATAAAGTTTGCCCTTTCCTTGGAAAAGGTTTCGCTTGGGTGGTTATATGCGGAGGAGATCACAACGTATCAGAGTTTCCGTAGGAGAATCTAAGGCAAATTCTGAAATGCAAAACTTACTCGAATGGATGGAAGAAGTAAAGTCTTACCCTTGTTTAGAAACCCATTGAGCAAGAAGGCCATGATGATGAGAGCCCATTGTTGAATTTATGGTGCTTGTACATGTGAAAGATCCAAGGAGAGGAAAGAAGGTGACCTCGAAAAGAAGGGGAATAAAGGGAAATAAGATACTGATGAGATAAATTTTGCCCTTCCCTTGGAAAAGGTTCCGCTTCGGTGGTTATATGAGGAGATCATAACATATCAAGTTTTCCATAGAAAGTTATACACACATTACCCAAGGGCAAACATATGAAAAGATAACATGAATAAGACCCTTATTGCATTGGAAATTGTAGACTCTCATGTCAAAGACCATTCAAGGCAAAAGTTTCTAATCCATGAGGCTTACATATGAAAGGTGTAAAAGGGTTTGAAAGTCCTACTCTACCATCCCCTTTTCATCAAAAGGGGAGTCGGGGGTGGGGGGGGGGGGGGGGGGGGGTAGGGGGGTGGGGGGGAGGGGGCGCGAGAGAGAGAGAGAGAGAGAGAGAGAGAGAGAGAGAGAGATGAGAGAGAGAGAGAGAGAGAGAGAAGGGGGGGGAAGGGGGGGGGGAGGGAGGGAGGGAGGGAGGCCGAACTCGGCCTATGAGACAAATCGATGTACATGGGTGTATCATCTGTCAATCAGAAAAGATAAAAGTGCTGAAAAGAAACTGGTTAAGCTGATATAGATCTCCGTAGTATGCATGTGGGGATACCCATGAAAATGGCGGGGGGGGGGGGGGGGGGGGGGGGGGGGTGTATGGAGTGCGATATCTATGATAGTCTATATGCAAAAGGGTAGTACAACAACCATGAGAATGCATATGAAACGACTAACTAGCTCCATCCTGTGCTAGTGGGTGGGTGTAAGATGTGATACATAGGTGGAGATGGAGTCAGGGCCACCCTGATGGCTGCAACGGGATCGGCCATCATCTGGGATCGTCTCTCCTCCATGGCGCGATGGTCACAAGCCTGGATCTCCGCAATCTGGTGTCGGTGAAGTCTCGGGGCCCGATATCCTATAGCACGGGGTCGTCTCCTAGCTCGAGAAATGTGAGCCTGCTGAAGAGTCACCCCGCTCGGTGTGTGGGCTGAGGGGGGAAGGGCTGAAGCACGTCGTGGAATAAAGAAGTCAGTGAGCTGACTCTGTCTCCCTCCTGTATGGAGTGCTACAGTAGGCTGGAGTAGGGAATCTCTGTGACTCTGTATCTCTAGTAAGAATCGCCCGAGCTGTCGCTGGTCTCTAGAGTCCATGATCTCTCGGAGGGTGGGCTGCCCTGCAAACAGAGTCTCGTATCTGCCTCTGATGCCATCATATGCACTACATCTGCATACAAAGTGCTCCTCATCCTCCATCTCTACTCTGCATATCCGCTCCTCTCTAGGAATGTCTGCGGCTCTGCCCGTCTCAATCTCGAGTCGGTGTGATGAGACCCTGAGCTGGCCAATCGCTACCCTCGAGCTATGAGGCATGTGAGTATCCATGTAGCGTGGTCGCTGGATGAAACCGTCTGCTAGTATGTCTAAGAACTGGTCTCGATAGTGCGATAGTCTCGATCCCATGTGTGGTGTGTGCCATGTCTGACTAATGTAGAGCTTCCAGAGATCCTGTCTGAGCACAACATTCCTCTCACGACGAGAGAGGTGGATGTGAGGTGAGTCTGGGTCATACTGAAAAGGCGGCAATCTGTTCATATCAAGTCCATGACTATCAAACCAGACTCTAACCTGAGTGTACCAAGCTCTCTCATATCCTGACTCTGATATCTGTATAGATGCCTCAAGAGCTCTATGTGTGAGTCTATCTGTAGGGAGGTCCCTAATCCTCTGAATAAAGCATATAGTCTTGAATAGTGCCTCTACTGCCATGGGTGGTGCAGCTAGCTCTTCCCTGATGATGTCATGTGGCACCGACTGTTTCCCACGAAATAATCGTGAGATCATACGTACCTGTGGCCTCTCGATCGCACTCCACTAGGTGATTGTGCGGCCTTGGGCCCAAACCGTCGAAGCATACATCATAGTTGGTCTGACGAGTGTGTCAAATAGCCACCCCTTCGTGCGGGGCTCCTGGAAGTTTGCCTGGTGACATCTCCGCTCTAACATGGCTAAAGCTCCATATCCGCGTGTGAGTCTATCGGTGGCTGCCTGTCTCATGCTGAAGGGGCCAGGCAAGCTCGTGAATGTGACTCCGAGATAGACATAGGAAGTGACCACCTCAATCTGTCCACCACCAGCTCTGAATCGTGCTCCATTCCTCACCACGGGGGAGGTGTGGAAGATCATGACCTTGGTCTTGCCAAGGTTTACTGTCAAGCCCCTCTGTGTACAAAACTCATCCAGGGCCTCAAGGTGGCGCTGTAATCCCTCGGGTGACTCTGAAATCAAGACAATGTCATCGGCATATAATAAAATGTGGACATGTGTACCTGCGAGGTCTGTACCCTCTCCTCCAGCTCGGAGAATGTAGTCCTCAATCTCGTCAATGTAGAGACCAAATAGAGTGGGAGAGAGTGGGCAGCCTTGCTTAACACCGATGGTGCTAGCAATGGCCTCAGACATACCTCCTGGACACTGTACCCTCCCAGTCACCTGCTCATAGAGTGCATAGATGGCCCAAATCATCCCTGATGGTACTCCCAAGCTCTGGAGGCGTAGGAAGAGCCTCTCTCGCGGCACTGTATCAAAAGCTTTGCGGAAGTCCACAAGCAGCAATATAGCCTCTTCTTCTGCATCCTTGCCCCATCAATGAGGCAGCGCAGAATGAAGATGTGATCAATAGTAGAGAAAGCTAGTCGAAAACCTGCCTGGCCTCGTGCTCGTAGCCCCTCAGTCTCTGCATATGAGCTGAGCTCTGCCTCAAGTGTGGCACCGTATAGTTTGGCCATGGTGTGGCCAATCATGATGGTCCTCTAGTTCCCTGGATCCAGGGTGTCGCCAGATTTGTGGATAGGCACAATGGTGTGCCTAGTCCACTCCTCTCGGAAGCCCTCTCCTATAGCCGGGTTGAAGACATGTGCAATCAATGGGGCTATAGTGGAGGCTGCATATATGAGATGCTCGCTCTGCAATCCCGTGTGGTCTGTCGAACGTCCATGTCGCAATCGTCCTATGGCCCTCTCAACCATCTTTGTTGTGAAGAGAGAAGAACTAGTAGGGCGAGGCTCAAGTGGCTGGGGAATGGGAGGCTGCCTAGGTACCTCATATAACCTCTGAGCATAATCATGCCATGTGTGTGGGTCCCCAATAGGTGTGGTCGGGCGTGGCTCTCGTAGGGTGCGCCATGCTGCAGCACTGTCCATACTCATAAAGAGATGGTATAGCTCAAGCTCCTGTGCCTCCTCAAAGGCTCGCCTCTTTCGACGTGTGAGAGTCTTCATCTGTCCCTTGGCCTCTCTCTCTGTGATCTCTGCCAATGCTCGCTGAGCTCGTAGTCGGCGGTAAAGATCACTGCAATCCTCATCATACCAACGATGTTGTGGCATAGTCTCGGGAGGAGGTGTGTGACGAGAATGGATGGTATGTGGGAAGGAGCTGATGGCTGATGTCTGAAGAACCGATGCTATCTGAGAGGTGAGTAGGGATAGTGGGGTCTCAAGATAGAGAGAGAGAGAGAAGAAGAAGAAGAAGAAGAAGAAGAAGAAGAAGAAGAAGAAGAAGAAGAAGAAGAAGAAGAAGAAGAAGAAGAAGAAGAAGAAGAAGAAGAAGAAGAAGAAGAAGAAGAAGAAGAAGAAGAAGAAGAAGAAGAAGAAGAAGAAGAAGAAGAAGAAGAAGAAGAAAGAAAGAAAGAAAGAAAGAAAGTTTTTTTACGTCTATGACAAGCCAAAGTCGGCCTATGAGACAAAACATAAGATACATGATACGGATGTCATCCGGCTGTCACAAAACTAAAGTAAGATCATAAAAAGCTAATACAATCTAGTCTCCAACATGTGTGGTAAAATACTAAGGCTGATCAAGCCCTATCCCTGGGGGTATATGCATGTCTATATGCTGAGGGCAATACAATCATTAAGATGCATCTGTCTACTAGCTCCATCCAGTGGTAATGGAGGGGTGGAGGATGTGATACATAGGTGGAGACGGTGCTAGAGCTTTCTGTATGAAAGCTATAGGATCTACTCTCATCATGGCTACTCGCTGTGCATTCGCCTCGAGATGTCGGACTCGAATCTCCTCTATCTGGCGGTGGTATAGCCTAACTCCTCTGAGCGCTGTGACTCGTGGTGGTCGTCTAGCTCGACTCACCTCAGCCTGCTGTAGTGTCACTCCTCGCTGGGAATCAGGTGGGGAGGGGACTCTAGACCTCTGGAAAAATCAGTGAGCTGTAGGTGTCTCCTCTCCACCTGTGTAGCTGTGTGTCTCAGTGGTAAGAGTGCATTGAAAGAGGCCGCGGAGAGCTACGTCGTGGTGTGCTCGGTTGCTCCAAACACCAAGGGAGTGGGCTGCTGCGTGAGGAGAGAGAAAGTAGAGAGAGAAACCTGTGCAGAAATTTGGAGAAGAAGATGGAGAAGCTGAAGTTGAAGAAGTCCCAATCAAGTTATGAGAGATTTGGGACCAAGTCTTATTGATAAGTGACTTTTAGGTCATTTGGGCATGTTCACACATGGCCAATGACCAAAAGTCATAAAAATAATGTAAATGCCTATAACTCCCCAATTTGGGGTCCAAAAAATACAACAAAAATATGTCTAGAAAGCTCTCGAAGAGAGCTTTCACATGGAAGGGTCAAAATATACAAAAGGAGAGTCCTTGGGGCCTTTATCCTCAACAACCTCCCACTTAAAGGACCAAGGAGGCTCCTTTAAGCTAAGTAACTCCCACCATCTGTATACATAGCTGATGTTGTGCCTTGGGTAGACACTTCGTGAGAGCATCTGCAGGATTCTGTGAAGTATTGACCTTGATCAAAGTGATCAGGCCATCCTCTAACACCTCTCTGATGAAGTGATATCTCACATCAATATGCTTTGTGCGAGCATGAAACATGGCATGCTTTGCCAAACATATGGCACTCTGGCTATCGCATCCAAGAAGAGGTGCCTTTTCAAGCATCCCAAACTCACTGCAGAGCCGAGCTAACCAAATGGCTTCTTGGGCAGCCTCTGTGGCTGAAATATATTCAGCCTCTGTAGTAGATAGTGCAACTATCCTCTGAAGTCTAGAGCACCATGAAATAGCTCCACCTGCAAGGATGTATACATAGCCACTTGTGGACTTCCGTGTGTCCACATCACCTGCCATGTCTGAATCACAAAATCCTTTTAACTCCAATGGACCCTTTCCATAACATAAGCATTTACTTTTGGTCCCTTTCAAATATCTCAAGATAGATTTGACTGCCTCCCAATGAGCTCTACCAGGATTAGCCATGAACCTGCTAACAACTCCCACTGCATGAGCAATGTCTGGCCGAGTGGCAACCATAGCATACATAAGTGAACCACAAGCTGATGCATATGGAACACTCTTCATGTAACTGGCTGCATCATCATTTTTGGGACAGTCATCCTTGGAAAGCTTAACATGTGGCTGCAATGGCACTCCAAGAGGCTTAGCATCAGCCACATTAAATCTGTCCAGCACTTTTTCAATGTACTTTTCTTGGGATACCTGCAAAGTATGCTGCTGTCTATCCCTTTTTATACGCATACCAAGAATATGCTCAGCTTCCCCAAGGTCTTTCATTGAGAATGCAGAGTTCAGCTGCTGTTTTAGAGCATTCAGAGTGCTCTTTTTCTTCCCAGCCAGCAGCATATCATCTACATACAGTACAAGAATAATTGGGCTGCCATCTTCATCCTTTTTCGTGTACAAACAATGATCTGCATGGCTTCTTTTAAACCCATGTTTGAGCATAAATGCATCAAACTTCTTATACCATTGTCTGGGGGCCTGTTTCAGCCCATACAAGCTCCTTTTCAGTTTGCATACCAGATGCTCTTTTCCAAGAATGGCATATCCTTCTGGCTGTTTCATGTACAGCTCTTCATCTAAATCACCATGCAAAAAGGCTGTTTTAACATCCATTTGGAATAATTCCAAATCCAAGGCAGCTGTGAGAGCAAACAACACACGTAAAGTGGTCATTTTCACCACTGGAGAGAACACTTCTTGGAAATCAATGCCCTCTTTTTAGGCATATCCCTTAGCAACCAGCCTTGCCTTATACTTGGGTTTGCCATCAACAGTTTTGATTTTGTACACCCACTTGTTTGGAATGGCTTTCCTTCCTTTGGGTAACTCAACCAAATCCCAAGTATCATTTGCATGCAAGGCCTTTATCTCTTCCTGCATGGCTAACTCCCACTTCTTCTTGTGCTCACATAGCTTTGCCTCTTTATAAGTAAGAGGCTCACCCTCATCTGATAACATAATATAATGTATAGAGGGATCATATCTATTCACTCGCCTCCTAGGACGTATAGATCTTCTTACCCAATGATCAACATTACCAGGCAATGGATCTACATCAGGAGGTACATTAACTTCTTCATTGTTAACAGGCTGCTGTACATCATTTCCAGCCCTGTTTTCAGCATGAATAGGTGGCTGCATATGCCCTTCAGGAGCATCATTTTGCTGTCCAGCATCATCTGGCTCAATAACCACGGGCTCATTGTCATTTCCAGCCATATGTGGTGCATCCCGAGGGTCCATATCAGATTTAACTGGTGGCTGTACATGCTGAAATTTGACTCTTTTATGGTCATCTTTAGAGGCACAATTGTTTTTGAGCAGCCTTGCCTCATTAAATACAACATCTCGGCTGCGTATTACCTTCTTGAGTTGAGGTAGCCAAATCCTGTAGCCCATTTCACCTTCGTCTCCATAACCCATGAAGATTCCTTTCATGGACTTTGCATCTAACTTGCTTCTCAACTCAGGCCTTATATGCACAAAAGCATCGCAACCAAAGATGCGTAGGTGGTCATATGAAGCTGGTTTGCCAGACCAAACCTCTTCTGGAATGCCACCTTTTAAGGACATATGAGGGGATCGATTGCAAACATGAACTGCAGTTTTCAAAGCCTCTCCCCAAAATCCATGAGGGAGATTAGCTGTGGACAGCATGCATCTCACCCTCTCACATAAAGTCCTATTATACCTTTCAGCCACACCGTTGGAAGAGGGGCTGTATGGGACTGTTAGCTCCCTCTTAATACCAAGATTTTCACAAAATCTATTGAATTCAGCACTTGTAAACTCACCCCCATTATCTGTACGTAAGCATTTCAGCTTTCTACCTGTTTGAGTGGTCACAAATGCATGAAATTTCTTAAATGCAGCAAAGGCTTCATCTTTAGATTTTAACAAATATACCCAAAGCTTCCTAGAGTAATCATCTACAAAAGAAACAAAGTAAAGAGCACCCCCCATAGATTTTGTGGGCATGCTACAAACATCAGAATGAACAAGATCAAGCACATTAGACTTACGAGAGACACCAGAGTAGTAAGAATTCTTTACTTGCTTACCATATTGGCATTCATTACAAAAATCAAGTTTTGAGCCTTTAGCATCAAACTTGTCCAAATTACATAGTTTATCAAGGCCTTTTTGACTCATGTGACCAAGCCTTTTATGCCATAATTCCATATGTGAATGGATTTCAGCCAAAGCAATAAACTTGCCCAGCAAGGCTTTACCATGCAAGCAGTAAAGAGTCCCTTTCTTTGTACCTTTAACAATCAGCCTAGAGCCTTTGATAAGCTTCCATGACCCCTTCTCAAAGAGGGTACTATATCCATGCATATCTATTTGCCCAACAGACAATAAGCTTTTCTTGATGCTTGGTACATACCTTACATCATGCAAAACCAGCTCATTGGTACCATCCACTGTTAGATGCACTGTGCCAATACCTTCAATTGAACAAGCATGGTTATTTCCAAGATATACATGTCCATGGCTGCCTGCATGAAAGGTAGTGAAACACTCCTTAATAGGAGTTACATGAAACGATGCACCTGAATCTACAATCCATGTTTGTGACAAAGCATCATTCACAGTAAGCAAGGCATCAATCAAATCCCTCTTTGTGATCTGCATATCTTGTGCATGAATATTAATAGAAGGATCAATAACTTCAGCATGCTCTGCTTCCATAGTAGCACAAAGTATATCTTCTGCATCTGATAGCTCCTCAATGATGACACTAGAGGCCACATTGGCCTTCTCTTTGTCTTTGTCCTTTGAGGTATCATGTGCTTCATTCTTGGTGTCCTTTTTCTTCCTGTCACCTGTGTTCTTCTTTCTTTCTAGTTCAGCTTTATAGAATCTGCAATCAGGCTTCTTGTGACCTTTCCTACCACATTGATAACAAGTCACTTCAGCCTTGCCTTTGCTTTTGCTCCTGTTCCTCTGTACATTTCCACTTTTCTTTTCTGTTCTTCCTCTAGCCACATTGGCTGAACCACTGCCCTCTCCACTAGCTTTCCTCCTGATTTCCTCATTCAAAATAGAACCCCTTACACCATCAAAGGTAAGACTGGGGCTATTCGAAAGTGAAACAACCAATGTTTCCCACGAATCAGGTAAGGTCATCAACAAGAAGATGGCCTTAAGCTTATCATCAAATGGAGGTAATCCAGAGTCCTGCAATTGTGAAAGAGTACCTGTAAACAAAGATAAGTGCTCAGCCCCACTTTTTGACTCATCAAGCTGCATACACACTAGCTTACGCATAAGATGCACTTGATTTACAGGCGTGGTATTTTCATAAGTGGCTTTCAGCTTCTCCCACACCTCAAAAGAAGTTGTAAGGCCTTTCAAATCCACTAAGATTTCATATGATACAGCCATCTTGATGTAAGTGATGGCCTTCTTGTTTAGGTTCATCCATGCTGCATCTGTCATATCTTCAGGCTTGACTTCCTCAAGAGCCCCTTCACAATCTTTAAGAAAGAGGATGCCCAACATTCTCTCTTTCCACAAATCGAAACCATTACCTTCAAATCTCTTGATCTCAAACAAGCTTTTGACATCAGAGGAGGTAGAGGCCATGTTTGCACACTAAGAGCTTCAAAATTCCACCAAAAAGGTAAAATTCACTTGCTGTCGTGTGCGCAATTACCTTAGGAGACTATAGTTGAGAAATTAAGCCCAAAAACTGTTCAAAACTTGCAAAAAACAATTTCTGAAATTTTCTGCAGAAAATTTCAGAAAATTCCAGCAAGCTGTAATTGCATCAAAAACAACAAATTTGTTGTTTTTCAACCACAAAAGGCATACATAGATGTAAAACCAAGGCAATGGGTGCTTGTTTTCACAAAAGCCCCAATTTTTGCAGCAATATGACCTGTAAAATCAGAGAAATGACCTACTGTAATAAGTTTCCAGCAAGTATGCACTTCCTCAATCTTTGTGCATGTCCTCCCACTTGAAAAATGAGAGAATTTCTGCCACAAAAGACCTGTAGATGAAAAAATCAGCAATGTGGATGCTGAAAAAGACCTGTGGGGATACAAAAAAAAGAATAGAAGAGATTCTTCGCGATGAAACTCTCTAAAAAGCACAAAATTTGCTTCAGCTTTGCTCCGGGCTGAAGTAATCCTCCAAAAACAGCCCTTTTATCGCGAAAAAAGAAGGTTTTTCGCGATGAAATTCTCCCAAATGCAAGAAAACACCTTAAGCTCAACATAGGCTGAAGTAGAAAAACAGTTTGAGCAACTTTGTCGCGATGGAACAGCTCAAAGCTCTGATACCAGTTGAAAGAGGCCGCGGAGAGCTACGTCGTGGTGTTCTCGGTTGCTCCAAACACCAAGGGAGTGGGCTGCTGCGTGAGGAGAGAGAAAGTAGAGAGAGAAACTTGCGCAGAAATTTGGAGAAGAAGATGGAGAAGCTGAAGTTGAAGAAGTCCCAATCAAGTTATGAGAGATTTGGGACCAAGTCTTATTGATAAGTGACTTTTAGGTCATTTGGGCATGTTCACACATGGCCAATGACCAAAAGTCATAAAAATAATGTAAATGCCTATAACTCCTCAATTTGGGGTCCAAAAAATACAACAAAAATATGTCTGGAAAGCTCTCGAAGAGAGCTTTCACATGGAAGGGTCAAAATATACAAAAGGAGAGTCCTTGGGGCCTTTATCCCCAACATGCATATCTATGCCTCTGAATCTCTATCAAGAAACGTCCTAACTGTCTCTGATCTCGGGAGTCCATAATCTCTCGTAGGGTGGGCTTCCCTCTGAACAAAGTCTCATATCTGTCTCTAATATGAGTGTATGCTGTGCATCGACATACGAAATGCTCCTCACTCTCCACCTCCTCTGTACATAGTTTACAGATCCGCTCTGCTCTCGGGACCCCACTGTGTCTCCCACTCTCGATCTCTAGTCTGTGTGATGCGACCCTGAGTTGTCCAATCGCTGCTCGTGAACTCTGTGGCATATAGATGTCCATATAGCGTGGTCTTTGTATGAACCCATATGACATAATGGTGAGAAACGGATCCTTGTAGTCTGACATCCTCCCCTCTAAACTGGGTGAGCTCCATCCTCTCCCGATGTAGAGCCTCCATAAGTCCTGTCTGAGCACCAGATTCCTCTCGCTACGAGAGAGCTGATAGTAAGGTGAGTCTGAGTCGTACTGAAAAGGTGGCAAACTCTCCATATCGAGCCCATGTGTCGTGAACCAAGCTCTGACCTGTGAGTACCAGGCTCTATCATGTCCACTCTGAGATAACTGTATAGCTGCCTCAAAAGCTCTACGAGTGAGTCTGTCGCTTCGTAACTCCCTTACCCTTCGTATGAAACTCACTCTCTGGAACAGTACCTCGTGGACCATGGGTGGTGCTTAGAGCTCTGTGGTATGGTCTGCTTGCTACGGAACAAGCGTGAGGTCATACATACCTGGGGCCTCTCAATCTGTACCCACTGATCGATCGTCAAGCCTGGTGCCCATACTGTCGCTGAATACATCAAGGTGGGGGTAACTAGTGTGTCGAAAAGCCACCCCTTCGTGCGGGGTTCCTGGAAGTGTGCCTGGTGACACCTCCGCTCTAGCATCCCGAGGGATGAGAGATTATGTAGGATATGCAGAGAGGAGGTGGAGGACAAGGAGCACTACACATGCATATGCCAGGCATATCAGGACATCAGAGACCGCTACCCACAGCTCCCATTGATCCGGCATCATTTGTGAAGTTTTCTATGCCATCGACTTCAAGAGCATCATCTTCATCGGCTCCGGTTCTTGCTCCTACTCCTACTCACACTCCTACTCCTCGTACTCTATCTTCCACACCTTCAAGAATGCCCTATGTACATCAATCACGTCAACAAACACTCCATGAAAATTGGAACCGTATATTGAAGGAGGTGGACACGACGGTGGCACGTTTCTTTTACCATGACCACATAACTTTGAATGCGGCAAGGTAAATATTGAATCTTGGTTCTATTGTTTTGTTTCAATCGTTATTCTTTATTATTAATTTATTTGGCATAAATCATAAATGCTATTCCATGTGGCATGGATCATTACTTATGAATGTTATTTGTTTTATGATTTATCCTTCTTCCACAGATCACCATACTTCAAAGACATGGTCAAAAAGATAGGTGAATATGGATATGTGCCTCCATCCTCAGAGAACTTGTGCACCACTTTGTTAGAGAAAGAGAAGAAGTTTGTTGAAGCCGCATGCGAAAGTATAAAAAAATCATGGGAAAGAAATGGAGTCTCGTTACTTGTAGATGGATGGAGTGATATTCAGCGACGCTCTATCCATGGAGTGGTGGCTTATTCTCGTGGGGAGATGTACTTTGTCTCATCACACGATGCATCGGAGACAAGGAAGTCGGCAAATGTACTTGCGGCACAGTGGGCAAGTGCCATAGAGATTGTGGGGCCATCAAATATTGTTTGCATTGTCGCAGATGGAGAGCCAGCAAACAGAGCTTCAAGTGCAATTATTGAAAATCTGTACCCTCACATCATTGTATGCTTTTGTATGGCCCTTTGTTTAAATAATATTCTCAAGGATATTGGGAATTTGGATTGGATTTTGCCTCCAATTAATGAGGCAAATTCATTGGTTAGTTTCATCAACAACCACACACCTGTGAAGAATGAGTTTAACAAGAGGTCTACTGTTGCTTTGCTCAAGTATTAAGACACAAGATTTGCATACAATTTCACTATGTTACAACTTACACCGAGTAGTGAAATGTAGTGGTGTCTTGCGAGGGCTCTTATTGAGTGATGAGTTCGCGAGGATGCCAGAGGCTTCTACTTTGATAGGAAAGCACTTCAGAAGATTGGCTGATAATGGAACATGTGGGAAAGCATTTCTCACATCGTGGATATTGTGCATCCATTCCATGGAGCCATGGATAGGTAAAATGTATGAAGCTATGGATCGCACAATTGAGTCACTAAAAACATTGGTGAAGGACAATGACAGATATGAAGAAATTGCAGCTATTTGTGTTAATAGGTGGAATGCGTACTACTCCCCACTTCATGCAGGAGCATAGATGCTAGATCCAGAATTCCAAGATAAAAAGCAATATGGAGATCTTGAGGTAGCCAATGGATGGAGGATCATATTGGAGAGGCTTATACCAGATAGTGCAACAAGAAGACTTATTAGAGATCAGTTATCCAAATACAGGACCGGGAAAAATGCTTCCTATGCCTGTGCAGATGCCCGGGAGGATAGATTACGTGTTGGTGCTGCCTTGTGGTGGGAGGACTTTGGTTTTGATGGTCCATATCTTCAACAATTGGCCATTGGTAGACTTAGTCAGGTTTGCACCACGAGTTGCCTTGAGCAACTATGGAGTGTGTATGGACATGTATCCTCTAGAAAGAGGAACAGACTTCGTGTGCAGCATGCTAGTGATCTTGTGTTTGTCAGTGGTAATTTGAAGATGCTTCGTAGGACTTGATGCGTAGAAGGAGATCCTTTCAGAGAATGGGAGGTAGGGAAGGGTTCAGACCAAGTGGCAAATGAAGAACATGAAGAAGTAGAAGCCACTGATTGCGTTGCAGAAAATGAGACTCCCCACTTGGATTCTCGATAGTCATTACATTTATCATTTATGTCAAAGTCACTAGTCTTTAGTATCTACATTTCTCATTTATGTTCTAGTTCAGCTTCCATATGTAGTCTTTTTGTCGATCGATGGTATGTACTATGATCATTTGACATTGATGTAACATCTTTTTGTTCCCATGATGTAACATCTTTTTGGTATGATTATGATGATGTATCCACACTATTTGACATGATAGAATACATATGACTTGTCACTTGTCACTTTTGACACTTGAGTAACTCTGAATTTCAGATTTGAATGTTCAACCATCAACGATGAACATGCTTTGTACATGCGTATTGTTTATACTTAAAAAACATATTTTTTTAATGGTTTCCTTGTTATTGATCATTTAATATGTTAGCAAATTCATTCTACATGACTTTCATTTGATTATTTTGAAAAAATCACCATTATTTTAGTGCCGGCCCGGGGACGCGTTTCCAGGATACCCTAGGTACCGTCCTCGTTTCGGAGACACCACCATCCCACGTGACTTTGGGGTATATGCATGTTTATATGCTGAGGGTAGTAGAAACATGAGAATGGATGTGTCTATTAGCTGGGATAAGGGGGGGGGGAGAGAGAGAGAGAGAGAGAGAGAGAGAGAGAGAGAGAGAGACAGAGAGAGAAAGACTATTTAACGTCTATTAGAGGCCACAATCGGCCTATGAGACAACATATACATCAGTATGGTCCAATCCACTGTGATCCCAAAAGGAAAATAAAGTGTGAGTACAAAAACCGGTATAAAAGGAGTGGATAATAACTAGCATCAAGGGTGTGGGGTGCTATGGGTATGCACTCTATATGCTCAATGGGTGAGATACAAATATGATATACATAGGGAGGGGTGGCTCGATGATATCACAACCCTCTAAATGCCTGGAGTGGGTGTAGTATATAATTCATCGGTGGGTGAGGCATCATGGCGATCCTCAAAGTGCTTTGAACGTCCGAATCGACAGGGGTGCGTTGCTGACGTCTCCGTATCTCCATGTCATGGCGTGCGTGAATCACCTGAATCTCTCTCTAGTGTGGACGGGCTCTCCGGAGTGGGGGTCTCGATCGTGGACGCTGTCGTCTAAGCTCCTCTGCTCTGTGTAATGTGACACCCCACATCGAGTTGGGTCCTCGAGTGACTCTGGGTCTGAAAAAATCTACAATTTAAGTTTGAGAGGGGGGGGGGCCAGGTGTATCTCCATCTGTTGTTGGAGCAGTGATGCACGACGGTGCTTGAGCTCTACTAGGAAACAACCTAGAGGGTGCTGGTCCTCTGTCCCCAATAAAGCCTTGATCTCTTTGGGCCCCTGAAGGGCTGTGGGTAGCGGTTTTTGATGTCCTCATATGCCTGACATCTACATGTGTAG
>CM035424.1:23684442-23779442 GCA_020310875.1 Ceratopteris richardii | reverse complement strand
TGGCGGGCTGTTAGCTGATGACAGCAAAGGTAATCGAAGGCAGGTCGCGGCAGCAGCGCGAGGGGGCTATGGCGAGCAAGGCTGATGACGAGCAGGCGGGCTGAGGGCTGATGACGAGCAGGCGGGCTGAGGGCTGATGACGAGGAGCTGCAGTTAGGGTTTTCTGTAGCTATAGCAAGTTCGAGCAGCGCCTAGGGTTTCAGGTGAGAGAGAGAGAGAGAGAGGCATACTCCGCACCACCTCTCCTCTCTAGCTACTCCCTTGGTTTGACCCCTCTCAATCTAGAGCAGATATGATGAAACTCGAAGCTACCCAATGACGACTCGGAGATGGTGTGGTAAGTATGTATGCATGTATCGGAGAGTCTCAATGAAGCCTTGGTCTGAGATATGTAGAAAATGCTCGCGGTAGTGGAGCATTTTCGGTGGCAACGTATCCCTGGGGCTAATCCATGTGCTCTGTATATATGTATGCCATATCTCCTAGTGAATGACCCTCTTCCTCTCTTTGTGGGAGAGCGAATATGTGGGGTCTTGTAAGTCGTACTGCAGTGGTGGTAGTATATCTATGTCAAATCCATGATGGGCGAGCGAGTCTTGTCTCTCTACGTACCATGAGGAGGAGTCATCGTACCATGAGGAGTTGTCTCCTTCTAGTGCCATGTCACGTGATGCGTGGAAAGCTCGATAAGTGATGTGTTCTATGTTCATGCTCTCGATCCTGTGCAATAGGCATAGTGTTTGGAATAGTGCTTTTACTAGCATCGGTGGTGCAGGGCGCTGGCGTAACCAAAGTGTCGAGGAGCCACCCCTTTCTGCAGGGCTCCTGAAAATGTGTCTGGTGGCACTGTCTCTCCATAGAGGCTAGTGCTGCGTATCCGCACGTGGTGAGATCCCGGGCTGCCTGAGACATAGAGAAGACCCGAGAATAATGTGAAACTCAGTGCAAAGGACAGCCCTACATCTGATGATGAGAAGGCTGAAATGGCCAAGATTCCATATGCTTCAGCTGTTGGCAGTTTGATGTATGCTATGGTTGCTACACGTCCTGACATTGCCTTTGTAGTGGGAGTGGTCAGCAGATACATGGCAAACCCTAGCAAAAAGCATTGGGAAGCAGTGAAAGGTACTATGAGATACCTCAAAGGCACAAAGGATTTGTGCATCTGCTTTGGAAAGCAGAAGGCATCTGTCGTTGGCTTTACGGATGCAGACTATGCTGGTCATGCGGACTTCAGAAAGCCCACTTCTGGGTATGTGTTTACCTTCACAGGAGGAGCAGTCTCTTGGATCTCTAGGCTACAGAAGTGTGTTGCATTGTCTACTACAGAGGCAGAGTATGTGGCTGCCACTGAGGCATGCAAGAAAGCTTTATGGCTTTCACGTCTGGTGGGAGATCTTGGTATTACAGAGTTACCTGTTCTTCATTGTGATAGTCAGAGTGTTATCATGCTAGCACGGAATCCCGTCTTTCATGCAAAGACGAAGCACATACAGGTGAAGTATCACTTCATCAGAGATGTACTTGACAGCAAGAGCATTGAGCTTGTCAAAGTGCATACAGATGATAACCCTGCAGATCTTCTCACGAAGGGTCTTCGAGCAGAGCGGTTTGCTCATTGCCGACAGATGATGGGAGTTGGATAGATATATGTATTGCAGCTTTGTACATACCTAGGCTTAGTTGATTCTTTTCTCCTCTTAAGGCACATTGCCTTTAGGTGGGAGGTTGTTGGGAATAAAGGGCCATCGTGCCTTTTATACGTGCACGGGTGTGAACGCACCCTTAGCACACTTGTACTTTCATATATATCTATCTAAAAAGCTAAAGTGGTACACTTTTGATTGTACCCGAAAACATCTGGCATCTCTCACTCACTCTCTGCTGTTGCTCACGTTTTTTTGCTCCTTACCTGATTTTTCATCGCCGGACATTGAATCGCCCCAGCGCATTGCTCCCTTCATGAAGGTGGTTTGTTTTGCTTCAAAGGGGAAGTGCGAAATGAGAGCTTTCTTCTTCGAAAGATCTCTTCGCGTTCTCCAAGATTTGATGAACGAGAGGTCCTCCTCTTCTTTTTAGCCGAGCATCTTACACAATGTCTTCCCATCCATCTCAAGGGTGGAGCCTTCTTTTTCTAATATGCCACCAACCTGCACATTAAGACGACAAGCTTCTCGCATCCTCTCCTCAATGGTAGTGTGTACGATAAGGGCTTCTTCTTTTTGTGCTTCTATTTTCGCCTCTTTCTTTATGTTTTTCTTCACTACTTCAACCCATCCTTCTTTGGTTGCTTTGAGTTTGTTGTCAATGCACATGGTCAAGGCTTCAGTGAGATCCATTTTAGGAGCTTCCCTCGCATCCCCTATAGCTCACCTTCTTCCGGGGTGAGGGAGGCAATTGATGCTTTAAGGGACTCGATTTGCTCCCTCATGGTCCTCTTCTCTTCTATCCAATCTTGTTGCCTCTTGATCCATACTTCTCTTTGCTTCAATCTCTCCATTTCTCGGTCTTCATTCTCTTTTTCCCAAGCTTCACATTCTTTGGTGAAGCCTTCCACTTCTTTCTCCAGCTTGGAGATATGTTTGATGATGGAAGTGATTGTCGAGTCTAGTGTCTTCTTATTATCTTTGATGACAACATTGAATTCGTCTTCCATCTTATTTAGGACTTCACTCTTGGCCATCTTTGTTCAAAGCTATTAGGTCGTCTTAATTATGTTTGTTTGCTGAAAACAGAAAACCCTAGAAACCTAGGGCTTCGACCCACCAATGATGATGGGACATGCATGGCAAAGGGGAAGCAAAAGGTGTGAGGAAGGGGGTGAGGAGGTCTGGGGAAAGGGGGGGACTACTGCTAGGGTTTTTTGAGCAATGGGGTCCGAGGTGCAGGGCTGTTAGGGTTTGCGAGTAGGGGGTTTCGGAGGCTTGCGGGGCTGTTGAAGTTGCTCACGAGAAGAGAGACACGAGATGGCTGTGGGAGAGGGTTGCAAGCCTAGGGGGGAAGGGGGGGGAGGGAGGGAGAAAGAAAGAAAGAAAGAAAGTGTTATTAACATCTTCTGAAGGCCAAAATTGGCCTATGAGACAAAACCATGTGCAATTATAGTAACCCCTGTGTAGAAATGAAATCAAATGGAAAAGTACTCGCTACACAAAACTGTGTAGGCTGAACATGGAAACAACCACAGGATAGTGTACCGGGTGATGGAGGCGTAGTGGGGATAATGTAGTGGTGCGTGGGGAGATGTGGGGAGATGTGGCTCTGACTCTGCAGATAATGGCCACATAATACATGGGGGCCTGATGACGGGAGTGAATATGTATACCCTAACTACAGGTAATGGGTGGAGGTGGGTGGAGTATGTGGTACATCAGTGGCAGTCTGAGTGCCTCCTGAAGGAAGGCTGCCCATGTGGTGGTAGTGCGCTTGTGCTCCATCATGTGGTCATGGGTTATCTCCACCTCGATGTGGTCGACGTCGCACTCTCTGTGCCACTGCCTGCTGGAGCATTAGCCCTATGCCTCTGGAAGGTAGGCTCGTCTGATGTAGCCCATCACGCTGAAAGAATTGAGTAATGTTCTGCTGTGTACTCATTGGTGTCTAATGTGTGGGCTGTAGCAACTGCTCTCGTCTCTCATACGCTGCTATGTGGAATCCTCCCAACCTCCGCTGGTCTTCAATGGTCATGCACAACTGTAGTGACTCCATATGGAACTGTACTCGTAGATCTGAGAATGCTCGACATTTGGTAACAAAGTGCTCCTCACTCTCTATCTCTCTATGGCATAGTGGGCACCATCTCTCCTCTCTAGGTACTCTCCTGGTCTGACCCCTCTCGATCTCGAGCTGATGTGACAAAACTTGAAGCTGCCCAATGACCACTCGGAGGTGGTGGAGTAAGTATATCTGCATGTATCGCAGGGTCTCAATGCAGCCCTGGTCTGAGATATGTAGAAAATGCTCGCGGTAGTGGAGCGTTTTTGGTGGCAATGTATCTCTGGGGCTAATCCAAGTCCTCTGTATATATGTATGCCATATCTCCTGGCGAATGACCCTGTTCCTCTCCTGGTGGGAGAGTGAATAGGTGGGGGCCTGTAAGTCGTACTGCAGTGGTGGTAGTCTGTCTATGTCAAATCCATGATGGGCCAGCCAATCTCGTGTCTGTGCATACCATGAAGCATAAAGAAAGAAATAGAGGTAAGATGAGGGAGTTACGAAATGAGATGGGGCAGAAGGGTGGATGTAGTCAAGGAGAACGATGAGGCATACTACCTGGGCGAAAGTAGACTTCAACAAGCAGACCTTTCATTAATATTGGTCATTCAGCTTAGCCATGTATCAAAGGTATCCTGTTGGCATTAAAACTTTGTATCTCAATCTGGCCCGTTGTTGAGGATGATTGATTACTGGCTTCTTCACTTTGTGATAATGTTCTACAATTTAAGAACTTCAGTCACGTGATCTGGTGCAAAGACAAGATCACTCATTCAATGGATTCAGGGTATGCCGAATTCGGTAACCAAGAGCTGTGCAGTGTTGTGCATGTCTTTATCCATTTTCAGCGAAGACAGTACCAGTGCAGAGTGGATCTTTAGAAGAGCACAGCTTTAGAGTTCTTGGGAGGTTAATACTGGATTTGGAAACCTATGAGTCGAACCCCTTAGTGCATCATTTGGAAGCAAATATCTTATGGGCAGATTTGTGCACTTGCCTGTGCACTCCTCTATAGCCTTACAATATTTTCCATGAAGTTCTCAAGTTGATGTATATCAGCGGTTTTTGGGTATTTCACTTTCGTTATGTTCATTCATTCATGTCTAATATGCTATGTAGTTGTGGGTCTGACGTATCCTGTCAACACTAAGCAATACAAAAAGAAAACACCCTTCTTTCCTTTTCGAAAGAGAGAGAGCATAGAGGGATGCTTACATTAAATATGCTTCCAGTATTCTGGGCATGTATGATTCATGTCTTTGACAGATTTCTCAGAAGAGTATCCTTGAAATTCCTCTAACAAGCTCGGTGACTTTCAGGTGACTTTCTGTAGTTAACTAAGCACTCTTTTTCAGGGTCTCAAACTCCAAGAAAGTGTGGTGGATCGCCTTCAAACAGTAGAAAGACGATGGAATGGACATACAGATTTGGCTCTTTCACGACTCAGGGGAGGGCTTGCAGACTGTATATCTTCTTTGTCTCTTTGGGGAGTTACTCTCGTGTGTGTGTGTGTGTGTGTGTGTGTGTGTGTGTGTGTGTGTGTGTGTGTGTGTGTGTGTGTGTGTCGCGCGCGCATCTGCTCGTTCATGCATGCTTGTGCTTGTGTGTGTTTACATGTGTTCATGCTTATTAACATGATCTCTGCTCTTTTTTTTGTCTACAGTTTGTGAGTGTTTTTGTGTTGCATTGAAGTTTTTCAGAATATTCTGTTACTCAAGATAAAAGAAGTGTCTGTCTGTATGAATGTACATGATATTCCAAGTTCCTTCACCAAATGCTTTCGCATCAAACATTGACTAGTCATTTGAACTCAAAAATTACAGATCCTCGTGTTTCTGCTGCAATCGATGAACTTGCTGCTCTTCAGAGTTATTTGAGAGTATGGGACATTTATAAGCATGTCTATATTGATGCGTTGATGGTTCCAGTTGAAGAATATCATAAACGAGTCTACTTCCAGGTGGATTATGGAATTAAACTTACAGCACTAATTAAAACGTTCACAGTAAAATGCTCTGCATGACCTGAAGTTTCAGTTATTGAAAGACTTTGCATGGTGGGTTACTAGATATCATTCTGAACTTCAGGTTTACTTGCGCAAAGGGAGTTGTGTTTCTACTTCATCAGCGGGAATGTTGCTGGCTGTTGGAGGACGTTATGATTCTCTTGTTCAAGAGCACTGGCCGCGTACAGTGGTATATATCTTCTTCTTAAGATTTTCTGTTCATGGATCTCATCATTGTATAAAAGATCCATGCCGATGACAATCTTTGTACATTGTTTGTTGTTTAATGATGGTGTCTGTAGTAAATTATCAACTTTTGTTTATCTCAGCTAACTGATCCGCATGCTATTGGTTCTTTCATTTTGAACTGGTAGTCTGAGTCAAGAACAGTATTTTTTATTAAGCTCGCCTTTGTTTTCCTTCATCGTCTTTCTTATCCTTGTCTTTGAGGTTATAGAAAATGCAACTTTTCTATTACAGAATGTTATTAGTCAGTCCTATGAATAGGTCTGTGTGTTCAGTGTTCATGTTGTCCCCTGATCATGTTTATGTTTCTTTATGTGTGTTAGGCTTTCTCTGTGCCAGGTGCTGTTGGAGTAAGCATTGCACTTGAAAAGCTCATTTTAGTGACAGTGGCTGAGAGGTTGAAAGTACATGCATGGATTCCTTTCAACTTTCAAGTGCTTTTGGATTTGACATAGATTTCTGTATATTTTCAATTCCTGCAGTGAGCCAGATTCATCTGGTATTGAGGTACTTGTGTGTTCAAAGGGCGGAGGCGGTCTGCTACGTGAACGGATGGAAATCGTCTCTGAACTCTGGGATGGTAATATCAAGGCAAGTACTTTACATGTATAATAAGACTAAAATCTTCTTATATGCACATCTCTATTACATTTTAAACCCTGTGAATATTAATTTTGCAGGCCGATTTTGTTCACTTACCTTCACCAAGTCTGACAGAGCAATATGATTATGCTAATGAACATGGATATAAGTGGCTAGTTATGATAACAGAAGCAGATCTTGAAGGAGGTAACAATGTTAAGGTACACTTCTTGTATCCATATGTTGAACCCCACGAATGATTGAAATGTACTTTCCAATTATTCAAGCGTCCTTTACTTAACTCTAGGAGCAAGGAGCAATCAATGCAATAGGTAAAGAAAGACCCCCTCATTAAAAAAATAAATTAATTAAAAAAAATTAAAAATTGTGTACCTTTGATTTATTAGCCCCTCCCCTTGACATGTAAAGGCAAGCGTACAGCCTCTCCCTCTGCCATGTGGCATAGATTCGAGGGTACTTCCCCTACTGCCATGTGGCATGCATTTTTCTTTCTCTCTTCATCTCTTTCCATATGGATCTCTCTCTCTCTCTCTCTCTCTCTCTCTCTCTCTCTCTCTCTCTCTCTCTCTCTCTCTCTCTCTCTCTCTCTCTCTCTCTCTCTCTCTCTCTCTCTCTCTCTCTCTCTCTCTCTCTCTCTCTCTCTCTCTCTCTCTCTCTCTCTCTCTCTCTCTCTCTCTCTCTCTCTCTCTCTCTCTCTCTCTCTCTCTCTCTCTCTCTCTCTCTCATCTCTCTCTCTCTCTCTCTCTCTCTCTCTCTCTCTCTCTCTCTCTCTCTCTCTCTCTCTCTCTCTCTCTCTCTCTCTCTCTCTCTCTCTCTCTCTCTCTCTCTCTCTCTCTCTCTCTCTCTCTCTCTCTCTCTCTCTCTCTCTCTCTCTCTCTCTCTCTCTCTCTCTCTCTCTCTCTCTCTCTCTCTCTCTCTCTCTCTCTCTCTCTCTCTCTCTCTCTCTCTCTCTCTCTCTCTCTCTCTCTCTCTCTCTCTCTCTCTCTCTCTCTCTCTCTCTCTCTCTCCCCCCCCCCCCCCCCCCCCCTCCGTCCCTCCCTCCCCCCCTCCCCCCCTCCCCCTCCCCCCCTCCCCCTCCCCCTCCCCCCCTCCCCCTCCCCCTCCCCCCCTCCCCCTCCCCCTCCCCCTCCCCCCCTCCCCCTCTCTCTCTCTCTCTCTCTCTCTCTCTCTCTCTCTCTCTCTCTCTCTCTCTTGTGTGCGCGCCAAGTTATATGGGGCAGTACTAGAGACAGAGTTGAGTACTCTCGCTGAGAGCAAGAGTAGCAAGGCTCGAGGACAGGCAGGCTTCAGACGAGATTACTCTACCATCGACCACATCTTCACTTTGAGATGCCTGATCGACCAGGCAAGGGTGAGGAAGAGAAGATTATACTGCTTCTTTGTGGACTTCCGCAAAGCATTTGACGATGTTCCTAGGGGACGACTCTTCAGACGACTACTTGATATCGGAGCTCCAGAGGAGATGATATGGGGGATCTACGCCTTATACGAAAGAGTATCTGGTAGAGTCAGATGTCTGGGGGGCTTATCTCAACCACTTGCTAGCACTATCGGGGTGAAGCAAGGATGTCCTCGTTCACCCACCCTCTTTGGTCTCTACATTGATGAGATAGTGGACTACATACAGCAGAAGGGGGGTGATGACATTGAGGTACGCAGGTCCACTGTCCATATTCTTTGATACGCTGATGACATTGTACTGGTTTCAGAGTCTGCAGAAGGTTTGCAGCATCATCTACATGGCCTAGATGACTTTTGCACACACAGAGGTTTATGTGTGAACCTTGGTAAAACCAAGGTCATGATCTTTCGTACATGAGCACAGGTATGCAGACATAGTTTGTTCACAGCAGCAGGTGGACCTATTGAGGTGGTCCGATCATATGTTTACTTGGGAGTGACATTTACAGCAGCATCAGGGGTCTTCTCTATGTCTCAGGCAGCACGTGACCGCATCACACGTGGGTATGCAGCACTTGCCTTGATGGAGAGACAGTGCCACCGGCCCACCAGGCATATTCTCAGGAGCCCCTATGGACAGCATTAGAGAGGCCACAGATCCTCATGATTTCGAGACTTATCCGCAGCAAGCCTTCAGTACCACATGATATCATTAGAGTAAGCTCGCTGCACTACCGATGCTAGTTGAGGCACTATTCCAGACAGTATGCCTATTACACAGACTGCGGAGCATGGCATGGTGAGCCCTAGGGATACATTGCCACCGAAAATGTTCTATTATCGTGAGCATTTTCTACATATATCGGACGAGGGCTTCATCGAGATTCCGAGATACATGCAGACATATCTACCCCACCACCTTCAAGTCCTCATTGGGAAGCTCCGGGTTTCATCACATCAGCTCGAGATTGAGAGGGGTAGGTCCAGGGGAGTCCCTCGTGAGTGTGCGAGACAGACGTAGAGAGTGACGAGCATTTTCTTATGAGATGCCCAGCATACTTAGACCTACTAGCACAGTTCCAAGTAGAGGAGTCACTCCCGTTATGCATGGCTATGGGAGACCAGCGACGCTTGGGACGCTTCCTCGCAGCAGCATATGAGAGGCGGGATCGGTCACTCCAGCCCACACATCAGCCACGGGTGAGTACGCAGCAGACCATTACCCAGTTTTTTCAGCGAGCTGAGCTACATCAGGGAGGTCCATCTAGAGGGCTCACGCTCCACCAGGCAGCAGCAGCACAGAGAGCACGACGCCGACCACCGATGGGTGGATATCATCGACCATGACTATATCAGGAGGATATCTCACGCATCAGGACAGCCTACGACCACATGATGGAGCATAGGCGCACCACCACCCCATGGGTTGTCTTCCTTCAGGAGGCACTCAGACCACCCCCGATGTACCACATACTACACCCACCTCCACCCATTCACAAGTAGCTAAGGTGTTTCTACTCGCACTTTAACTCACATGCCCCCCATGTATTAGGTGGCCACTATCTGCAGAGTCAGAGCCACGTCTCCCCAGCCTTTTCTAGCCTTGTATATCTTGTTGTCGCGATATACTTTTTATTTCATTTCATCCTCTACATAGGGTTACTACACTTGTACATGGTTTTTGTGTCATAGGCCAAGTTTGGCCTCCAGAAGACATTAATATGACTTTCTTTCTTTCTTTCTCTCTCTCTCTCTCTCTCTCTCTCTCTCTCTCTCTCTCTCTCTCTCTCTCTCTCTCTCTCTCTCTCTCTCTCTCTCTCTCTCTCTCTCTCTCTCTCTCTCTCTCTCTCTCTCTCTCTCTCTCTCTCTCTCCCCCTCTCCCCCTCCCTCTCTCTCTCTCTCTCCCCCCCCCCCAAATAGCACCCCACACCCTTGATGCAAGTTACTATCCACTCCTTTTATACCCGTTTGCGGTACTCACACTTTATTTTCGTTTTGGGATCAGAGTGGATTGGATCATACTGATGTATATGTTTTGTCTCATAGGCCGATTTTGGCCTCTAATAGACGTTAAAAAGTCTCTCTCTCTCTCTCTCTCTCTCTCTCTCTCTCTCTCTCTCTCTCTCTCTCTCTCTCTCTCTCTCTCTCTCTCTCTCTCTCTCTCTCTCTCTCTCTCTCTCTCTCTCTCTCTCTCTCTCTCTCTCTCTCTCTCTCTCTCTCTCTCTCTCTCTCTCTCTCTCTCTCTCTCTCTCTCTCTCTCTCTCTCTCTCTCTCTCTCTCTCTCTCTCTCTCTCTCTCTCTCTCTCTCTCTCTCTCTCTCTCTCTCTCTCTCTCTCTCTCTCTCTCTCTCTCTCTCTCTCTCTCTCCCCCCCCCCCCCCCCCCCCTCCCTCCCCCCCCCCCCCTCCTCCCCCCCCTCCCTCCCCCCCCCCCTCTGCTCTGTGCTCGCTACCAGCCACCCCTAGCCTGCTCTGTCCGCTGTCGGCCACCCCTCGTCCGTTGCCCCCCGCTGCCCGCCATCCCCCCGCCTGCTCTGCCCGCCACCCCTCGCCGGCTGCCCCTCCCCCCACCCCCGGCTGTCCAGAACCCTCGCAACAGACGCTCGTCGCCCCTCGCAGCAGACACTGGTCAGAACCATCGAAGCAGACGCCCGTGGCAGTGGTGCACATGCCCACCTAGCCCCAGTTCTGCCCCGCCTCGAACCCCCAGATTTCTGCCCTCGATCTACACTGCCCCCCCTTTGCTCACCACCGATCTACCATGGCCGCAACCCTGACTCAAACTAAACCTGACCTAATCGTCCCCAACCTTAACATATTCCCCAAACCCTAACCCTAAACGCAAACGAACCCTAATCCTAAAATTAAAACCCAACCCATCTTAATTGCCAAAATGCCCAATCTAATTTTGCAAATTATCCTTAACCCTAAGCCAAAAACACCAAAACCCTAAATCTAAACCCTAACCCTAACCTAAGCCCTAAACCTAACCCTAACCTAATCCTCTCTATCTCTCTCTATCTCTCTCTATCTCTCTCTATCTCTCTCTCTCTAAAGCCCAAACTGAAACCCTATCAAACTCTGAAATCGCTCCCATGGACCGGAGGGAAGTGGACGAACTTATCGCTAAAGCCATCAAAGAGGCCAAAAAGGAGGCACACCGCAACCTCAATTTGGAGATACGAAAAATGATGGAAAAGTTCAAAGGACTCGAAGAACAAGTAATGGATAAAGTCAAAGGACTTGAAGAACAGGTAAAGACTCTCAGAGAGGAAAGTCGATGAGCACTTGAAAGAAGAGGGGGAGATCTCCAATGTGGAGACACTCAAAGAAGAAATAAAGAAGGAAATCGAAACCGAGGTAGAATCCACTCGAGATTCGTAGGTGGAAGTAGTACAAAAGAGGGTTAAGAAGAAAGTTAGAGAAGACGTGCAGAAAGAAGAGCTCACACGAGTCGAGGATACACTTGAGGAGGAGAGGCTTCGACACACCCGGAGACTTCACATTCGGATTACGGGCCTACCCGAAGGAGCATCACCGGAGGTAGACGGAACTAACATTTGCCGTCGACTTGGATACGAGAGCATGCCCTTCACATGTGCATGGAGGGTTGGGAGGGATACATCGTATTTGCGAGCACTCATTCTTAAGATGAGCTCTGAGGAGGCACGGACCGCCTTTTTTAGACGTCGATCAATACTACGTGGACTACCCGGCGGCGCCCTCTACATGGACGAGGACCTCATGCGGATGCAGGTGGCATACCGACGCGCTTGCATGCCACAGATACTCTAGGCACGCCGAGAGGGGAGGAAGGCCTTCTACCGTAATGGTTCTTCATAGATGGACGCCCTATCAAATAGGGCCACGCGGCCTATGAGACATCACTACACCAAGAGACACCACTCAGAGGAGTGGTGTAGAACTGCAATGAGGCACTATGGACGCGACCAGACAGACTTGAGGAGATCCATGCATCACATGACTTTGCTTGCATCACAGAGACATACGAGAGCCCAGAGAGAGCTCTACCACGCATTGCAGGTTTTCATTGGGAATCTGCATTCAGGACCACGACGTGACAGAGTACAGCGCGAGGGTCGGGAGGTGTGGCCATCGTATTTAGACAGGAGATACAGAGTCGGATCCATATTATAGGAAGAGATCAGGAGGCACGATACATACATGTGGGTTCGCATGAAGATAGCACAAGGGAGCTTGATTTACATTGCTATATGCTACTTCCTTCCAGGCGGATCCCGATATGCAAGACAGGATCTTGGGGGACCGATCCGAGATAGAGACTCACCATGCAGAGCACTTTCAGATGAGATACTACATTACAGCACACTAGGGGAAGTCTTCCTTATGGGGGACTTCGATGGCCGCACTCAGTCATATCAGTGTGAGGCATACAACATGGATCACCCACATCTCATGAGGGCCAGAGACCCCGATGAGATGAGCACCAGTAGAGTATCGGCTGATATGGGTCACGACACCACAGGGTATGGCAGACATCTACTTGAGCTAGGCAGCCGACATAAGCTCGTTATATATAACGGGATGAATCGTTGGCCAGGTTCAGGCGGACTTACTTGCTTTCCTCACGGCGGAGGTGAGAGCACATTCGATTACATTTTGGGTACCACCTCTGGAGCTTCACTCATCCCCTCACTTAGTATTGGACGACGCCCACTTGGTGCTGACCATACATTTATTACATTCACACTATCATCTCCTATTCCATTAGACCCTTCCTCACCCACTGAGACACATACGACGATACACTTCACACACGAGCTCTCACACGTTTATGAACACCATTTACACACCCGCCTACTCTCCCTCAATCCACTCTCACCCTTGGATACACTTACATCACAGTTCACCACCATCCTACACGACTCAGCTCTCTGTAGTTTCCCACACCGCACACATACACACCCTGCATGCACGCACAGGTTTCGTGCCTCAGAACAGCCGGTATGATGCAGATTGCCGCGAGCTACGGAAGCACCTACGCATCTTAGAGCATAGAGGGGATATTACACACACACAGGCACAGCGTCGCATGCAGAGCCTTACTCGCCGCAAACGGCGAGATTGGGAGGAGAGACAGTACTGGGATATTTATCATTTACTCATGAGTCTAGACAGTGCAGTGGCATGGCGACATTTGAGAGAGAGGAGACAGCAGACACCCATCCGAGACCTGAGCACTTGGCATAGCTATGCACAGAGCCTATACGAGATCCCAGACGAGCCCCCCATTCCCAGACCATAGAGCTCACGTCCTACTACATCTGACTTCTTTACACCCACTATGGTGGGACGCGCTATTGCCCGTCTACAGCATGGCAGGGCCCATGACCTTTTCGGTTTACAGGCTGAGCACCTCATCTACGGAGGCATGACCCTTGCACCGCTCATTGCCCACCTCTTCAACCGTGCACTAGTTGAAGGGTTCCCTCACTCATGGACTGAGCACACCATAGTGCCCATTCATAAGTTAGGAGATACTATGGATCCAGCTACATACCGGACGATCATGATTGGCCTTATATTGGCCATATGGGGCGGTACTGAAGACAAAGTTGAGTACTCTCGCTGAGAGGAAGGGTATCAGGGCTCCAGGACAGGCCGGCTTCAGACGAGATTACTCTACCATTGACCACGTCTTCACTCTAAGATGCCTGATCAACCAGGCAAGGGTGAGGAAGAGGAGATTATATTGCTTCTTTGTGGACTTCCGCAAAGCATTTGACACCGTTCCCAGGGGACGACTCTTCAGACAACTACTTGATATCGGAGCTCCAGAGGAGATGATATGGGGGATCTATGCCTTATACGAGAGAGTATCGGGCAGAGTCAGATGTCCGGGGGGCTTATCTCATCCACTTGCTAGCACTATCGAGGTGAAGCAAGGATGCCCTCTTTCACCCACCCTCTTTGGTCTCTACATTGATGAGATAGTGGACTACATACAGCAGCCGGGGGGTGATGGCATTGAGGTACACGGGTCCACTGTCCATATTCTTTTATACGCTGATGATATTGTACTGGTTTCAGAGTCTGCAGAAGGCCTACAGCATCATCTACATGGCCTAGATGACTTTTGCACACACATAGGGTTATCTGTGAACCTTGGTAAAACCAAGGTCATGATCTTTCATACTTCAGCACAGGTACGCAGACAGTTTGTTCAGAGCCGCGGGCGGACCGATTGAGGTGGTCTGATCATATGTTTACTTGGGAGTGACTTTTACAGCAGCATCAGGGGTCTTCTCTATGTCTCAGGCTGCACGTGACCGCATCACACGTGCGTATGCAGCACTTTCCTTGATGGAGAGATAGTGCCACCACGCATATTTTCAGGAGCCCCACACAAAGGGGTGGCTCTTCGACACTTTGGTTACACCAGCGCTCAAGTATGGGGCAGCCATATGGGGACCAGGATTAGCCACATCAGTATGGACAGCATTCCACAGATCCTCATGATTTCTAGACTTATCCGCAGCAAGCCTTCAGTACCACATGATATCATTAGAGCAGAGCTCGCTGCACCACCGATGCTAGTTGAGGCACTATTCCAGACAGTATGCCTATTACACAGACTCTGCAGCATGTTGGGCGCATTGCTTATTGGGCCTTCCAGGCATCACGGGACATGGCATTAGCAGGCGACACCTCCTCATGGTATGCACAGACACGAGACTGGCTGGCCCACCATGGCTTTGACATAGACACGCTACCACCACTACAGTACAACTCTCATGCACTCACCTACTCCCTCTCTAATCAGGAGAGGAATAGGATCATTCTTCAAGAGATATGGCATACATACATACAGAGGACATGGGTGAGCCCTAGGGGTACATTGCCACCGAAAATGCTCTATTACCGTGAGCATTTTCTACATATATCGGACGAGGGCTTCATCGAGATTCCGAGATACATGCAGACATATCTACCCCACCACCTTCGAGTCGTTATTGGGCAGCTCCGGGTTTCATCACATCAGCTCGAGATTGAGAGGGGTCGATCAAGGGGAGTCCCCCGTGAGGAGAGGTGGTGCCCAGTATGCGAGACAGAGGTAGAGAGTGAGGAGCATTTTGTTATCAGATGCCCAGCATACTTAGACCTACGAGCATACTTAGACCTACGAGCATAGTTCCAGATAGAGGAGTCACTCCCGTTATGCATGACTATGGGAGACCAGCGACGCTTGGGACGCTTCCTCGCGGGAGCATACGAGAGGCGAGATCGGTCACTCCAGCCCACACATCAGCCACGAGTGAGTACACAGCAGACCATTACCCAGTTTCTTGACCATTACCCAGTTTCTTCAGCGAGCTGAGCTACATTCAGACACGTCCATCTATAGGGCTCACGCTCCACCAGGTAGCAACACAGAGAGCACGGCGCTGACCACGAATGGGCAGATATCATCGACCACGACTATATCAGGAGGATATCTCACGCATCAGGACAGCCTACGACCACATGATGGAGCATAGGCGCACCACCACCCCATGGGTTGTCTTCCTTCAGGAGGCACTCAGACCACCCCCGATGTACCATAGTGGAAAGCAACGTTTTAGCAACGGCAACGGCAACGCGTTAGCAACGGGTTAGCAACGAGGGCAACGTTTGGACCTAGGCGTTGCGATAAAGTTATTTATTTTTAAAAACTTATATATATATATTTTAGGTATTTTAGGTCCCATGATATATTATAAGAGGGGATATAACTATATATACCATAAATAAATATATATATATATATATATATATATATATATATATATATACATACATACATACATACATACATACATACATACATACATACATACATACATACATACATACATACATACATACATACATACATACATACATACATACATACATACATACATACATACATACATACATACATACATACATATTACATACACACACATACATACATACATACATACATACATACATACATACATACATACATACATACATACACAGAGAGAGAGAGTGTGACAATGACAAATCATATGAGCCATGGTATAAATCATAAGTGGCAAATGACAAATATGAAGTCACAAGTGCCACCAGAATAGTAAATACTATGGTGGAAAGCAACGTCGCCTATGATTTCCAAAATATTAATCTATTTCAAGATGATAAGGCCGAAAATCATATATAAAGAATCTGTGCTCCTCTAAAGCTTTTAATGTCTTCCTAGTTCTGCACATTTTTTGAAGATTTGGAATAAGATTATAGATAATTTTCTATCCCTCCTAAGAAAAATATGATTTTTGGTATTTTTTGGATTAAAAAAAAAATGAATGCAACGCAACGCGTTGCGAACGTAGCAACGTTGCGAAGTTGCGGTGGCGAAGTTGCAGACCGTTCGCAACGCGTTGCGATGCAACTATGCGATGTACCACATACTACACCCACCCCCACCCATGCACTAGTAGCTAGGGTGTTTTACTCACACTTTTACTCACATGTCCCCCATGTATTAGATGGCCACTATCTGCGGAGTCAGAGCCACGTCTTCCCATCCTTTTCCAGCGTTATATATCTTTGTACATGGTTTTTTGTCTCGTAGGCCAAGTTTGGCCTTGAGAAGACGTTAATATGACTTTCTCTCTCTCTCTCTCTCTCTCTCTCTCTCTCTCTCTCTCTCTCTCTCTCTCTCTCTCTCTCTCTCTCTCTCTCTCTCTCTCTCTCTCTCTCTCTCTCTCTCTCTCTCTCTCTCTCTCTCTCTCTCTCTCTCTCTCTCTCTCTCTCTCTCTCTCTCTCTCTATACCCAGCAGGCCTGAGGGGTATCGCTGAGTACAACCGTGACAAAAATATACTTGCACAGTCACACATGGGAAGGAAACTCTTAATACCAGCATTGTGTAATGCCTTTATGCATCCTTCTCTACAACCTGCATGCATTTGCAGGTCCTTAGAAGGCAGGGGATTCACTTACCAGGTGTTCATTTAGAACTTTGGGCATAGTCATCAGTTCCAGCTACATGGAAAATAAAGAGATGTAGAGGTATTGTATGCACATGTAGACAAGAAAAACATATTTTTTACATGCTTTGATGATAATAAGAGTGGGTACTTGCTGCCATACAATCTTGTGAATGTCTTTGGTCTGTTTTGTTAAGTTTAATATGCAATTTTTTGAAAAGGAGCACCTCATATACAGCTTGTTCCATTGGTGAAATGTATGCCAATGGATGACAATGACTTTCCTCTAGCTATATTTTTAGCTACACATAATGAGAAAAAGAAGTCTCCTTTGTATATGTTTTACACCCTGCCTAATATAGAGGCACTTTTGCTCATGCATGATCATAATGCAACGAGTCGTAAGGGTTCAGTTTGAATTCAAGTAGAGAGCTTTTCATTGCAAATGGCAATGCCTTCACAATTTATTGAAGACAATGTTGCTATGTTATTTGTTCATGAGGATATTGATCCATCTTCTCATAGTATGCTCTTGTTATTGAATCCATGTGAGGATAATAAGGAGAGAGTCCATTGTATGTTTTTTCCATACAATCCCTCAAGGATTCAAAAAGAGGAACACCTAGCAAGCAAAATTGCTGTGATGAGGAAGACCAAGAATTCTTTTGTGCTCTTGAGAGAATGTTCTCGATGACGATGATGATGACAATAAATTGGAGATGAATCTAGCAAATGCAAACATCTCTTCAATGCCTTCTTGTAAAAGAGGGAAAAGCTGCCCATGTACAAAAAGACCACCCAAAAGATCAAACATCTCATTTGGGAAACATAAGAGATGAATCTAGCAAATGCAAACATCTCTTCAATGCCTTCTTGTAAAAGAGGGAAAAGCTGCCCATGTACAAAAAGACCACCCAAAAGATCAAACATCTCATTTGGGAAACAATGACTCAAACGATCAGCATGGATCCATGGGAGAAGAAGATGTGGTTGAGGATGGCTAGCTTGAAGCAGGTGTTCCATCGACTAACATGAATTGATAGTGATGATGATGTGGCTTATTAATGTTTTTCCATGCTGTAATGGAAGTCAACTGAGGCTCTCAATGTTGAACCAAACAGTACTTGCAGAAGTTTATCTTCTTTTATTCTTCATTTTGTTTCAGGACAAGCATGATGTAAGCTTAATGAAATTCGATTGCTCTTATCATTATTTTAATTAGATTTTATCGATGTAATAATTAATTATCAAACAACAAATCATTATGCCATGGAAACACAAGAAAACGTTTTTGTTGATCATGAATCGACTTGTCCATGGAATGCATTGGATAGGCATGCCTTTCTAAGTTTTGTGGTGTCTCCATTCTGATATCATTACAATAATCAATTTATGACTGACAAAACATGTTATGGGAAGGATGATGTATGTGGTGTGGTATGGTATCCCTATTACATTATCCCAGGTGCGCTTTAAGGATGGACCAGACTGAGTTTCAGAAAATTAAGGGTTTCTTGCACATTTGTGTCATTGTGCAATGACCTTTGACAAAGGTATGAAGGATCATAAGTTGTGGAAATTATTACTTTTAAAAGAAAGACTGAATAACACATTTCAATTGCATTGTAATTATGGAAGGCATGTCAAAATGAGTCAGAGGATCATGTTACCAAATTGTAAATTCAATCCATGTGGAGCACATAATCCCAGAAAACAACATAAGCTTGACATTCAAACTTGGAATCTTCATGATTCATCCATGATGCAGTTACTAGCTATGGTTACTTTATCACATATATGTTAAATTGCCATGTCAAGAGCTTTCATTTCATAGTGTGTCTATGCTTGTAAAAGAAACAGAAAGGTCATCATGTTTTCTTTAATAGCTAATTTGCATCTATCAAATTATTGATACATTATATATCTGAATCTTATGGATGCACGAGCATATATGTTCGGGATAGAAAGTTTTTTCAGCAAGAGATGTGTTTTGTATTGATTAGAGAGAAAAAGGTACATAATGCTTTATGTATGATAAGAAAAATGGTCTTCTTGGATGGATAAAAGCTGACTTATTCTGCTTCTAATTGTTTTGGCAACAAGTCAGGAGTTGGAAGTGAAAATAGATTTGCAATAACATATCCAAAACTGACCATTGAATACAACAAGAACAATGCTGGTTGTTAATAGTTATGTCTTTGATAGTATGGTACTGAGCTTTGGATATAGTTTTGGAACTATGCATCCATTACTGGAAATGGTAGCATTGCATATTTCGGGAAATATTAAAGTTGGTATTCACAAATGTGTTATCTATATGGAAGCAAGTACATGGGAGAGATGTTTCTTATTATGAGTTCATGTTCAATTTTCAAGCACAATCAATTTGCAAACGTTGTTCAGATACTCACACATTAAGATCATTCCTCTATACAAAAGATTCAATACAATGTCATGTCGTAGAAAGGATAGCTGCTTATCCAATGAAATATTTTGTTTTCTGTGCCATGAAAGCAAAAGGCATTTAAGAAAAGGGAAAGCAATAAAGGGATGTAAACCTTCAAGAACACTTCATGGCTGTCCTACATGTGGAAGGTAAATCTGTGTAGAGCCAGGCTTTTATAAATATCCTGCTCTGATGGGATATGTTTTCAATGGGGATTCCACAAAGAAAGTAACCGGATCACAAAATCATCTGACATTTGTATAATCAAATTTGAGCTCTCTTTGACGTTTATGTGCATCCTTACATCTAGAGTCTCATAAGTAGTCCGTTAGACTTTATTCAATGATTTTTGGCAATGAATATCATGCTTGTTTCAGTTATCAGCGTTGATGGAAAAGGATGCTGCTTTTTTTCTGTTGTTGCAGATTCAGTTTTGAGATATTTGTAGTGTTTCTTGTATTGGGGGATTGTATCACTAGGTTATATTCACATTTAGGGACTTGTATTGGGTGATAATTTTACTATCAAAGAGCAACAATGAATTCTTATTGTTGTGAGCAAAAATCTTATGCTGCTACCCTTAGGGTTTTTTCACAAAACATCCCTGCTGGTTGAACTTGACCTGCAATCCTCTCTCAATCATTTGACCCACAGAAACAAAGTTCTTTATGATTGTGGGAACCATCTAACATAACATCACCTATATTTGTGATGGCATGAGGGGTATCATTACTATGCTTCTAGAACTGATTGTGTTGTTCCACACTCTTCAATCTGCTTTACAAGTTTGGATCATTAAACGAGACTTTTCTATGGATCTTTTAGTTTTTCTCCATTATTATGTCATTGGAAGGATATTGTCAAATTTTACTTAGATTGACGAATTAATGCATTAACTTTATGCTTAAAAGGACACTGAAACGTCATGTTTTGCTACAAGACTAGTGTTAAGAAAAGATTCCCGTCACATGCCAACAGCATACTAAAGCTGGATGGATCTTCAACAAAAGATGAGAAAGTGGAAGATAAAAGTAACAGCACGGAGGAGGAAGATCAGATCTTCCTAGAACTAGACAGAATGGACACTTTTGAGTGTTTGGAAGGAGTTAGGGGGGTAAGCTTGACTTTTTCATGGCTCACAGATTGGCCTTGTGTTCACAAAACCCAAATTGTCCTTTCACAGTGCAGATGCAGACATTCTCTTTTTTGCAGACTATTGACAGCTAGATCACGAATATATTATTCCATTCAACCGTAGACTAACTTCAGATATGTTTTTTGCCAGCACTGCGGAGAGTGAACTAAAGTTGTCAACTTAATAAAACATTATCTCTAGTAGACTGAATCTTTGTTGTTCAGTGGACATTTTACTCCGCTTTAGAGATGACAAGCTCAATTTAAGCCCATTCTTGTGTTTTGTCATAATGTTTTGTATTTAACTTCTTTCTGGACACGATCAGAACACAATAGTGAAACTATGCTGTCGCTGAGAACTGAATCTTGAAGCCTCAGATTTATTTGGTTTTTCAACAATTTGAGTTTATGAGAACCAAAATACTTCTTCAATAGAATCAAATTAGAGTTCTTATTACAGTTGCGATTTGATATTTTACGTTATAGAAGCAGCTGGAAAACCATGTAGAGCTCAGTGCATGGATTGTTTTATGTTTCTAGAAGACTGAAGTGTACTTTGGGACTTGGATTTAAGAGAAGTTTTCTTGTCCTTTTCTCTCCATGCAATTCAGTATCCAGAGCATGACATTTTTTTAGTGTTGCAGGTACGGAATATGGAAACAAGAAAGGTTGAAGCAGTTTCACGAGAGGATTTGGTAAAATTCTTTACTGAACTTGCTGGATCAATCGGGAACAAGAAGAATAGAAACCATACGAATACCAAATGATGGGATTTATCATTTTTTATTCTTTGAAGCCCCACGGGGTGAAATTGAATAATCGTTGTTCAATCTTTGCTTGAGAACAGAAGGTGTAGAGCGGCGGTATTTCCATATTCTTTGCTTTTATACGAGTGATGTACATGTGCAATAAGGAACATGCCTAATATTATTCTTATTTTTTTGGGTGTTGGATAGACTACATGGGAAAGTGGATAAGTTGGAACCCTCATGAATGGCTGCTTGGCTTTAGAATCTGTATTTTGCAAAGTCTTATGGTGGCTTGTATAATGTATTACTTCTTGCCAAGTGACTAGATTGCCTCAACAGTCGAATCCTCTCACCTTGTCGTAGAAGCGTTTTTGTGAAGAGAATTATCAGGTGTATAGTACCTTGCTCTTGGGGAATTAGTCACCAATCCTCGAAATGAATGGGAACTTGAATCTCTTGGATCTCATGACATGCAACTCAAACAATGTACTTGAAGAAATACTTGGATAAAGCATGTTTTGTGTAAGTCTTTGCGAAATTTTTTTGCTCAAAGGGATTTCATTGTAAAGGCTTTGGCAAATTGTGAATGAAGTTCTTTTCTCATGTTTCTATCAAGGTGAAGTCCAAAATGTTAATCTATCTATACATATACATACATATCCTTGAAGAACGTTCATTGCACATACACCGTGAAATGGTAGAGGAAGAATTTTAGGGAATCTTAATGGGAGTCAAACCTCCTTTTCTGGGCTTTATTTTTTTGAACCCTAGCTACTCTTCATCTGGTCTTGCATGGTAGAAAGGGAATTATTTTAAGACACCTTGGATATCCTCTAACTATAGATATCACATCTTTCCAATAAGTTCATGATTCATCGGGTCTTTCACATATGTCTCCCAAGGTGGTTGGTTGAGAGCAAGAGAATGGCCTCTATATTTTCGGCCGTGCATTGTTCAGAGTATATTACAGCCGTACATTATGTATATTTGTTATCACTCGATTGAACTAATGCATTACTATGCAGCTCGTGAAAGTGTTCTTATGCAAAAAGTATATTGTGTGTTCATTTGTGGATTGTACTTGGGAGCTTTCTATAATTTTTCATGAATATGTAGTTATGATAGTGCCAACGCTGAAATGAGCTCGAATGCAATTTTCTACAATAACAAGCTCTTCGAGCTCTCTTATAGTATTTGTTCAGCTCAAAATGCTCACCAACTTTCATTGAGATACGAGGAAATGAACGAAGGATGTCGACAATACGTTTAAGTTTTTACCTGCTAATACTGAATGTCAGATGCCGATGGCCAGGGAACGCACACAAACAGTACGATGAAAAGGAAGCCATCGTTTGACTAGCCTTGTGGTAGTTGTGACCGCCGTTCAACCCAGTCTTGTAAACCCTTGTTTTTGTGGGATAAGGGGGGTCCCATGGGTATTATGCCCTTCCTTGTACAGTTGCAATTTCAAAGTTAAAGCCCGGGGGAGTAGGCCTCGGCCGAACCTCCATTTAAAAAAGAAAAGTAGCACGTTAGGGCTATGGACGTATACACAAGTCAAAAAGGAAAGAACCTGCTAGAGAGGAAGAAGTGCCTTTCATACCTAATTGCGTTCATACATGAGGCATGGAAAAAATTTGGAGACAATCAAAAAGTCACTTGTTACTCTTTAGAAAACAAGTATATAAGCGGAAAGTGCAGCCAAAAGAAGACATTGCAAGCCTAGTTAACAAACTTAAATGTATGGGTCATCCAACTTACGTTGATTGAGGTAAAATGTTTTTTTTTAATTATTTAATGCTCTATAAAGAAAATGTAATCAATCTATCAAAACCCTTGAAGAGAGATCTTGCTCCAACTTTGTTAGTTATAGTAATACATCTCCAATAAGAAGAAAAGAAACATAAAAGCATTGTTGCTATGGGGGAAGAGCTTGTTATTCATTAACTTCATCTTAAGTCAAAACAACTTGAAAATGCTATTTCAGATTTTTTGAATCGATTCGATGTTGTTATAAAGGTCATACACTATCAAGACACGTGACGAAATGAAAGCCTCAGTTTTCAAAGAACTCCAAAAACTAGACTATTAAAGCTTCATTAAAGGATCTGTCTTAGTAGAAAGAATTGATGTTCAAAGTCACATGAACGATTCAAAGATGATGGAAGTGAAACCACAACCATTAGTCGTTGAAGAAGAAAAACTCTTGAAGGAAATTGACCTTCAAGACATATATAATTTGAACACTATCTCGAGAGATGGAACTTGATGAGCTCATTCATCAACAATGCATAACATTTTCTAAATCCTACTAGCCCATTACCAAAGACTAGATATATGTGCTATTATGAAAACTCTTATAATGAAAAAAGAAGAGCAAAGGAAAAGAAGAGCCAAAATCAGGTAGGCTAGTTGATTTAAAAAAAGGGATAGTCAAAAGAAAGAACAAGAAGATAAACGCAAGGAAGATGAATATATTTCAAATTATTTTTCCATTAGAGTCATCGACAGCGGCACAAGCAAACAAATAATACAAAAGAATCACCAACAAAAGAAAATGAAGAAAATGAAGAATCCAACAAAAAGGAAGTTGAAGAAGAGATGGGAGCACATTTAAATGAACCTCAAAAAGAAGAATAAATACATGAAAGAACCTCAATTCCAATGAAGGAAGATGAAGACAATGATGAAGAGAATCTAATAGGGCATACAAAGAGAAGTAATAAAGAATGAGAAAGAGTGGAACAAGGAAAATATAGAGAGAGTAATAAAAAAAGAATTTCCATTTGGAAAAGAAAATGGGAACAATCCAAGATGAAGAAAAAACAAGCAAAAATCTATGCAGCCGTTTCTTTGAGAGATTACATTGCATTTTTAGAAAAAATGGATTATTAATGGAGGAAATTCAAACATTAAAGAAGGATCTAGAAAAAGTTCAAGTACAGAAGAAAGAATGGAACCACCAATACTCAACATAGAACATACTATAATGAAGAGGCGATCCAAAAAGACTACCATAATCCACATAGAGAGCCACCAAAAGGAGAGACTAATGCATTCATATGAATGGATTGAAAGAAGACAAATAAGTATGCCATCATTTACTCAAGGATATGCATAATGGTTTTGACGATAAAGATAATGATTTTGCATCTTAATATGTTGCCTTCTATGCACCAATTGACATGATAAATGTGGAGAAAAGGGGAAAGAGTTGGGATATAAAGGGAGTCATAAATGCACATATATGTGTGGCGCATCTTCTATTAGAGGACATTTAGCATCTACAAGTCGAATGCTTGGGCATTAAGGAAGTCAATAAAGATTATCAAGTTGAATAAGATATAATCCTAGATTTAGACTGAATGCAATGAGATCTTTCACCAAAATAACAATCTCCTCCATGTGAAAATATGTTTGCTTATATTTTGAAAATGATATTTATCTCCAGTTGGAACTAATTGTATTGTTCTCTTTTCTTGAATCTAACAAATTCACTCTCTTCTTCCAAAATCATTACTTCCTTTTTGGCACCTCGTGGCGCAAATGTATCTTGGATAGTGTAACATGATTGATCCCTAGGACAACTACGTATCCTCCAGTTACCAATTTTTATAGGGAAACATTTTCCCATGTTAGACTATATTATTCTTCTTCATCACAAAGAATAAGAATAAGGCAAGAAGACTCAACAAAATTTAGTAGGATTAAACCATCACATTAAATAAAAATAGTTCAATTTCATGTCAAGAATTCAGTCACCATCACAATACTCAGAGACTCATAAATCATTACAATTCACTTTCGTAGGTGCTCTTATCACACACATGGCTTCTATGTGCAAAGGACAAAATAACAATAAATTCTTATTCACTTCAACATACTCCCACACTCCAAAATTCTATATCTTGTCATGCAATTGTTCGAAGAAAAATGTGAAAAAAGAAATTTTGAAAAATGTGAAAGATTTTTTTGGGGATTTTTTTCTCATTTTTTTCCTATGCAAAGTTCTTTTTTGGTGAAAATTTTCATCAAGCAAGGATAATTAGAGAGAATTTTCATTCCTATCTTTCTTTCCCTCTTAGTTCTTTGCTTTGGAGATCTAGATCTTGTGCATGGGTTTTTGCAAAAGCAATGTGTTTACTGTATGCAAAACTATGTAATGTTGCGCAATGCATGCACAATTTGTAAATAAGTGTATCTGAATTGCGCATTGAAGAGGACTTGTGTAAAGTATTCAAGTGGTCTTCTAGTCATGCGGATCAAATTTTTTATCCTATAATAGTTTTAGACGATTAGTTCTATTTCTTGTTCCATATAAGTTTGAACTTAATTTTTGTGAGAATAATGTTTTGTTTAATCCTCCTGTCTCGGAGAAAGACTCGGAGTCCACTTTTGTTTCTTCTTTTGCCATCTCTATTCTACCACCTCTTCCAATTCATGTTTGTTCTTCTGCTTCATCTTCAATATGTGATTTGTTCGTGGTACTTTTTGTGCGTATTTATCAATTGTATCTAAGTTAGTCTTTTGACTTGATTTTAAAATCCATTTCAATTTATCTGCATTTCACAACTTTGATTTGAAATTTCTCTTTTAGCTTAGCATTATAGTGTTGATATTTTGTAATATCAATACTTTGGCTACTCAATTTTTTTGCTACAGCTCAGAAACTTTCATACTCTCAATGTGATGAGGAAGTATTCCCTTTAATCTACATGAGAACAAAGAGAGGGAGGGCGACCTCACGTTCTCTGTATGATATGGTGTAAGAAAAACAAATTATGAATATCTAATGAATAGTGGTGCAACCATAATACCATGTAGAAGCTACAACACAAATATAGGATCAAAATCTCAGTGTCTCAAAAGTGGATTGAAATTGTTATAGAAGTCCGAGCCTTTCTCACGAATATGAAAAGAGAAAATTGTAGCTTCAGAGAGAAGTATCCTTTTTACGTTATCTTTGTGGGCTAATGAAATCCAAAAAGGACACATTGAGGAAGCTCTTATAGATAACTTGAGTACACTGAAGCCAAAGTCTAGAGTACACTGAAGCAAAGTCTTGGCCAGCAACTCTAAGGTATTTTCAGAAGAAATCTTAGTAATCCCTCAACTTCCATGTTCCATATCATTAAGAATAAGAAGTCAAAGGAATTCATTCCTAAGCTTACTTTGAATAGAATTGTTGCTAGTAGAGAAGAAGCTAAAAGGAATCTTCACAAAGACTATTGTCATGATTTCTTCTCTTCTCCTGGTGGACATTGTCTTGATCATTTGAGAGCTTGATTTGAGATTGAAAATATCAAAAGGAAAACCATTAGTGATCACCTTCATAAGCAATTTGACCAACCCTTAGATCTCCATGAGATTATTGATACTATTGGTTCCCTTAAGAGAAGGCAAAACTCCTAGTTTAGACAGTCTCCCTGTTGAATTCTTTCAAACATTGTCCTCCTAACTTGTGCCTCTCATGTTGGAAACTTGGAAGGACGACTCATAGAAAAAAAACTTCCTATCTTTATCAATCAAGTTGTTATTAAACTCATCTTCAAAAAAGATGACAAAGGTTCTCCCAACAATTGGAGACCTATCACTTGCCTCAATACTATCCGTAAGATTATAGCTAAATGCATTGTGGCTAGGATCACTCCTTACATGGATCACATTGTTAGGCCAAGGGAAAAGGCTTCATTCAAGGACGATCTAGTATGGATACGATCATATCCCCTTGGGAAGGCATGCAACACACTTTGGACTAAAGGCACAAGTTCATATTTTTAAAAATTTACTTTGCCAAAGCTTATGATGCTATTGATTGGGATTTTATTTTTTAGTCTCTTCATGATTACAGCTTTGGGTATAACTTTATTCGGTTAGTCCATTGTTTGATGAATAACTCCACCAGCAAGACTATTATCAATGACATTCTCATTAATCCAATCCCTCTTAAGAGATTAATGACATAAAGTTGGCCTCTTGCCCCTCTTGTTTTCTATTTGTGTTTACACCCTTGGATGGCTTCTCCACGATGCCAACAAAAAAAGAAACCTCAAAGATGTCAAGGTTTCTGAAGCTCAAGATGACCTATTACTTCAATCCTATGGAGAATATACAAATGCAATAATTTATAATGAAAAAAATAATATTGATCATTTTTGGAGTTCGTTGTTTACGTTTTGCAAAGATGGGTTCAAAAATCAATCATAGCAAAAATTTTGTCAAAAACTTTAGCTCTGTGTCCCCTAAAATTTACTTCAAGGCAGGTGCCAAAATCTTGAAGATGGGGAAATTTTCAGAGTTTTGGCTATGCGCCTTGGCCTTTCAGATCTCTTTGAGGGCTAGATGGGACTAGATTCTTTCTAAAGTTAAAGTCGAAGCACAAAAGTGGAGTAACCCTAATTTCAACTTGTCTTTCAAAATATTCCTCCATAACCATTATAATGCACTAGTAATCATCTTTCACTTGTTTGGCTTCATCCCCACTCAAGTCTCAAATGCAAGAAGCTCAATTTTTGCTCCTTAATTTTTTGTGGGGTTCCTCATATCAAATCAAGAAGATACATAGAATCAAGTACTCTACTTGTCTGCCAAAGGAAGAGAGTGGACTTGGACTTATTGACATTGAAAAAGTGGAAAGGTCAATAGGGCCCTCCACTTAGATGAATTTGGGGCTACAATGTTCAAGAGCAACTTCCTAAAAGGTTATTCTCTTGGCTTCCCTACATGGATTTGATCTCAATACACTCTATTTGAGTAATAAAGAATTTCAAACTAAAGGCCATATTTTCTTCTAGCAAGCCTTCCTTGATCCACGATGGCTCAAACAAAGAGCCAACAATCCATAATACAATTGAATACCCCTCCAAAATAAAAATATTTGGTTCAATTCTTTTCACTAACCAATATAGAGATATTTTTTCAAAACTTGGCATAAACTCTCTCTTGAAGACATAAATTGTTTCTATGAAATCTTTTCTGATTTTTGAGAGGTACATTATTTCTTGTCTTTAAAGCAAAATTTTGACATCTCAAGTGAGTGTGAGAATATGGAGAATATGAACAATTTAGAAGTGTTTTACAGCATCCCTAAATCCGAAACGAGTGAACTAACAAGTAAGAACAGATGTAGACTTGTTACTCACAGTAAGTCGGAAAGATGCTGATGGTAAGCTGAAACAAACCCCTCCAAGTACTCGAGATGTAGAGCACACCTCCTCCAAGTGTGTAAGAAACACTTCCTCCAAGTGTGTAAGAAACACTTCCTCCAAGATGAGCTCCTCCTTGAGTTGATGAACTCCTTGAGTGATGCTCAAACAATGAACCTAGCCCTCCATTATATCGGAATTGGATTCCCACGATGGAACTCTCTAAAATAAATAAACAAAGTCATTCGCATGTCAAACAAAATCTTTTGCTAAAAATAGAAATAAGAATTGATACCACTATTTTAATGCTTTTAGAATAAAAAATCTCTTCCAAGATTTTGTTCTATGCTACCACCAATGGGGATTGAACCCTCCTCGGTAGTTTGAGACGTTTTTGTCTTATCCACTTTACCCACGTGGTTTCCTTGTAGGGGAAGCTAGAAGAACTTATGGCTGCATTGTTGGACTATTCAGACATTTTTTCCAACAATATTACATGATCTACTTCCAACACGTGAGAATCACCGATCATCGAGATGTTGCATATTTTATTTTGAACAGTAATGCAAATTAGGCACACAATTTCTTGTATCTAGTTCCTATTTCTGCTTAGATTCAAATATTGTCAGCTTGTATCATATTCACACATTGTAATTTGACATTGGAATATAGATACTGTAGGTGAGCATCATAGCTTACCGTTACACTTGAAAAACCTGTCTATTCTCTCTCTATCTCTCACTCATCTTTTTGAGTCTTTAGGTGTGTGTGATAGGGTTCATGTGTTGGAAGATCATGTAAACCTATGATTAATTAGTTTTGAGGTCCACCCCGCTTCCAACATTTGGTATCAGAGCATAATTGATATACTCCCTTAACAAGATGAGTGACTATAGACTTGAGAACGAAAACAAGCTTGAGGGAATGTCTATATATCCAGTGTGTAGTTTTATGATGATGAATTTGTTAGTATGAAAGGACTTATGGAATATTTTCAATGGCACTTATCCAAGGCCAAGATAAGTCATAGAAGAGGGCCAAGATAAGTCATAGAAGAGGGTAGTTCATCTTCTAGAAGATCCCCAGTTCCTATTTCTCCTCAATAGAAGGTTAATGAAGAAGAAGGAACCACTTCATCATCAGGAGTCAGTGGTACTACTACCAGATTACTTCCTATAGAAGAGCAATCTAGATGGGATTCAAGGGATGCACAAGCACTTTCAAATATTTCTATGGGAGTCAAGAGGCATATATTACCTCAAATTGGGTCTTGCAGAATCTCTCGTCAGGCTTGGTTAGAGTTGGAGAATCTCTATCAGAGCAGAAACCCTACTAGCAAAGCTCATCTAAGGAGACATCTAGCCAACACAAGGATGAAAGTTGGTGAATCAGTTCAGGCATATATTTTGAAGCTTAAAGATTTATGAGATAAGTTACTCAATGTTGGAGAACATTTCATATGAAGAGATGATAAAGACACTTCTAAACTCACTTCCATCTACATCTCATGCTTTTATTACTTCTTTATCTCTCTCTACACGAGATAGCAAACTTTCATTTGAAGAGTTGCAGTTCCTGTTACTTCAAGATGAAGATCAACAAAAGACTATGGAAGAGAATGATGAAGCCATGTTAACATCGTCGAAGGGGAAGGAAAGAAATGTTGAAAGTGTAAACTATGCAAGCTTTAGATAGACAAAGGGGTCAAAAGACCTTAATGTGGACAACAGTCATGACTTAGATCACTTAGGGTGGTCTCAAGTTTGGACAAGGTCGAGCAAAGCATTCTTAAGGGAGTGGAAAAGTTGGAAGAGGCATCCAAAAGCTATAAAAGAGGTGAAGAGACACCAAATGCATGGAAATCTTGTAGGTCATTGAAGATTAGGAGACATATACTCAAGGAGGCTCAAGGAGAGATTCATCCAAGGCTCAAGGAGCTGAAATGCAGTTGTCCAAGCTAGGAAAAACACAGAGGAGGGCATTATATGCACAAACGAGGAGTAAGGATGAGTTATCAAGCCCACACCCCCTCTAGTCTCTTATAGGTATAGATAGAGTCAGATTATAATAGTTGTAACTCCTTGTATACATATCCAATTCAAAGGTTTTAAAGTGCATTTTGTAGCTCATATCTTAATTTCCCGAAGAGGTCTTCTTGAAACCAATTTTATCTATAGAGAAAATGGTGTATCTCTGTAATCCTAATTTATGTATATCCTACATCTCTGCATAGTCTATTTTGTACATAGTTTTTGAATAATCTAAATAGATCCATTCGAGGTGTTATATAGCTTGTTGGAAAGATTATGAACCACACTAAGTTTAGCTAAAAGCATGGCTGATTTGGATTAGTGTAAGGTAGGTGAATCAGAGTTTTAGTGCAAGGTATTAGAAAAGGTGTATGAAGGGACCTAGGTATTGGGTTCATTTCACTTCTAGTATGCAAATCTGAGGGATTAAACAATAAATTGTCTGGTTAGAGGATTCCATATATCCTATAACCCATCTGCTTTTCATCATACCCAATAAACACATATTTCTCAGCCTTTGGTTCAATCTTATACTTGAGTTCTGATGGTACATAAGCATAGGCAATTGATCCAAACACTTACAATGATTTAGTGTTGGTTACTTACCCCACCAAGCTTCATAAGGGGTCATTCCATTGAGGGTTGTACATGGTAATCTATTCATAAGATATATGGCTGTATTCACAGCCTTAGCCCATATATAATTTGGCCAATTCTTCTCCTTTAACATTGCCATAGCAAACTCAACCAAAGTTCTATTTCTGCCACCTCATTTTGTTGAGGTGTGTATCTGCAAGTTATTTCTCTCTTAATACCTGCATTCCAAAGATAATCATTGAATTCTTGGGAGAACTATGCTCTCCCTCCATCAGACCTAAGCCTCTTGATCTTGTGACCTGTAACCCTTTCTGCATATGCATGAAATAGCTTGTGTTCACATTGAGAACAAGGATCATGGTAAGCTTGATGTAAAAACTGTTGGAGTTAGACGTCTGCAGAAGCACGTGAACAGCACAAGGAAGAAGAAGAAGCTTGGAGCACAACACACAATACTGAATGTGTTACTAGAGAACGTACAAAGATAAGTAGCCCATTAGGGCAATAGGCATATATACAAGCCGGGGAAAAAAAACCTCCTAAAGAGGGAAAAAAGTGCCCCGACGGTCCTAGTGTGTTCATACACATCACTACCTAAATATATCAACAAATCCCCCCTAGGAGTGATGCGGTGAACAAGGAGCTAGCACTCATGTATAAGGAAGTGCCAAGCTATGTGGAAATCACTCCACAAAAGGAAGTAAGCCTAAAGCTTTGCGGAAAGCTTCAAACTTCTCCCTAGGCAGAGCCTTCGTGAAAAGGTCTGCAATGTTCTCCTGACCTCTCCCTGACATAGTGATAATGCACCTCAATGTGCTTAGTGCGAGCATGGAACACAGGGTTCCTCGCAACTGCCAATGCGCTCAGTCAGTGAAGATGGTGGTGGCAGAAGATTGGCCAACACCCAAATCAGCCATAAGGAATCTGAGCCACACACACTCAATAGTCGTTGTGAAAGCTTCCCTATACTCAGCCTCACAACTGGAAGTGGTCACAGTAGGCTGCTTCTTGCTCAACCAAGATATACATGAGCTACCAAGCATGAAGCAAAAACCACTGGTGAACACACGAGTGTCATAGCAACCAGCCTAATCTGAGTCAAAAAAAGCATGCAAATCTGGCGGTAGTGATCCCCCCTTGGGATAAAACAACCCAAGTAGTCGAGTATTATTCAAGTAGCGAAAGATGTGCATAACCACCTTCCAATGTGTGACTCCTGGGTAATGCATAAACCTGCTCATCTGTGAGACAGCAAACTCAATATCTGGTTGAGTAATGCATAAGTAAATCAAGCATCCAACAGCCTGCTGATAGAGAACAGCATCAAATGCATCTCCAGCATCATGAAGACTCAATCGTAAACCTTTCTCCATAGGAGTGGTAATAGGCTTACAGTCTTCAAGGCCAAAACGCTGCAATAATGTGTCAATATATTTCGTTTGATACAAAGCCATTCCACCATCAACTTGCATAAACTGAATGCCCAAATAGTGATGCAAATGCCCCAAATCAGACATCTCAAATGAGGCGTGCAAATCAGCCTTGAAATCAGCAATATGCTTCTCAATAGGACCAGTGAGCAGCATGTCGTCAACATAGACAACAATGATCAGAAGCACATCATTAGCACGCTTAACATATAAGGTGCTTTCAGTTGGACTGTTCTCAAAACCATGTGCAACCAAATAGGCATGTATCTTCTCATACCAAGCACGTGGTGCTTTCTTTAAACCATATAATGCCTTCTTTAACCTGCACACTTGGTTTTCATGCCCTTTCTGCACAAAGCCACAGGGCTGAAAAGCATACACTTCTTCATGCAAGTCACCATTCAAAAATGTTGTTTTAAGGTCCAACTAATGATGGGCTGCAAGTGCACAAATGCTCCGAACAATAGTCATACAGCATGTAGGTGCAAAGGTCTCATCAAAATCAATGCCTCTTTCCTGCGCATAACCCTTTACGACAAGCCTAGCCTTATACCTGTCAATTGTATCATCAGGTTTACGCTTCAGCTTGTATACCCACTTAGTGCCAATGGCCTTCTTTCCAGGAGGCAAGTCACATAAAGACCATGTATCATTCTTCATTATAGCATCATATTCAGATTGCATAGCAGCCATCTAATTTTCTGAATTATGTGCTTCATCAAAAGAAACAGGCTCATTCTCATCACAGAGACTAGACGCAGCCATAGCATAGCAATCTGATGCAAAGGAGGCACTATGAGAGCCTGAACGAGTACGATATGAAAAAGGTGCATCTAATTTGTTGTCACGCAAAGTCTGCACCAGCCATTTTGGCATAGTTTTTGCCTGCTCAATATCAGCTCTCTCATCAACAAGTGCATCATGTAAATCTGCATCAGAAATGAAATTATCTGCATCATCATATGAAACCTGCAAAGGATGAGAAGTTGCCTCATTAGGACCAGCACTAGACTGTCCACCTGTAAAAAGAGGCATCAAAGTATCATACATGTCTTTGGAGCTAATAGATGTCTCCTTAGTACATGAAAGTAATGGCTGAATAGCATCTTCCACAAAGACAACATCACGGCTAACCAGAATGCGTTTAGTATGTGGATGATACAGATGATAGCCTTTACTTTCAAAACTGTACCCAACAAAAATACATTTTACTGCCTTATCATCCAATTTTCTGCGATGTTGTTCAGGCACTAGTGCATATGCCAAACAACCAAAAACACGCAGATGAGCAACAGATGGCTTGCGGTCATGCCAAGCCTCATATGGAGTGATAGACTGCAGTGCTTTAGTGGGACACATGTTCAGTACATATGCTGCACACATGACAGCCTCAAGCCAGAAACTATGTGGTAAAGCCTGACTCTTGACCATGCACCTCGCCATCTCCATGAGTGACCTGTTCTTTCGTTCAGCAACTCCATTCTGTTGAGGTGTATATGGCACTGTACACTGGTGTTTTATCCCACGTTCAGCTAGAAATGCATTAAAATCAGAAGACATATATTCCCCCCCTCGATCAGAACAGAGGGTGCCCATTTTACATGCTGATAGATTTTCAGCCAAAACCAAAAACTGTTTAAAGCACATGAACACTTCGGACTTTGCTTTGAGTGGATATACCCATGCATGCCTGGAAAAATCATCAATGAAAGTCACGAAGTAAAGGTAATTTCCTAAAGAGAGTGTTTGCATAGGACCACAGACATCACTATGTACAAGCTGCAATTTCTGTGTAGCCCGAACTGAACCATCTTTTGGAAAGGAGGAACGCTGCATTTTGCCCAAAATACAGCCTTCACAAACATTTTTTCCAGGTGCCTCAAGTTTGGGCAAAGAGGACACCATTTCAGATTTCTACAGGCGTAGCAAACTAGCAAAATTCAGATGACCAAAGCGTGCATGCCAAAGCTTTGCATCTGACATAGCCTGAGAATCATTTACAGCACATGCCAAATCATTTTCAGATCTTTCATAGTCTATGAGCTTATACAGTCCACGACATAAAATGCCAGAAGCAATAATAACATCGCCATTTGACAGATCATGAACCGTACATCTATCATCAACAAATTTCACAACCAAACCAATCTTGGCTAATGCAGAAACTGATAACAGATTCTTCTTGATCCTTGGCATAAATAAAGCATCTGACAAAGTGAAAGAACTACCATCAGTAGTAGTCAAAATGATCTTACCAACTCCCATAACAGGATAAGAGGAGTTGTTGGTGCACGTAACAGTATTCCCTGTTTGGGCAGGCTTGAGTGAAGAGAAGAAACTGTGTTGCGAGGTAATATGTTTGGTCGCCCCACTGTCAAAGTACCAAACATCTAAGTCTACTGCAGACATGCACTGCTCATGAGAAGATGGGTCAAAACTGCAAACAGTAGTGAACGCCAATTCTTCTTCCTGCACAAGATTAGCAGACTCCGTTTTTGGTGTAGAGGCTTCTGCAACAACCATTCTAGCCTCTTTCTTCTTTGCCTCTTTTGCAACCAGTTTTGGACAGTTCTTTATATGATAATTCCCTTTATAGTACTTACAAAACAATTTTTGCTTTTCTGATTTTTTCTCATCTTTGTCTTGGTTCTTCGAATGTGCAGCATTTGCAGATTTCTGCTTAGTAGTAGAACTCCATTTTCCTTTGCCCTTCTGACTAGCCAGGAAAGCTTGATCTGCAACACGCATAATGGACCTATTTTGCCTAGATTGATCTTCCTGCAACAGAACAGAGACTAACTCCTCAAATGACAAGGCATGTGGATTGCCTTTCATCATCAACCGAAGAGTAGAAGCAAAACTCTGATATGAATCAGGAAGACCATTCAGAACGGTCTGCACAAGTGAGCTATCTGGTATAACCTCATCAGCAGAAATCAACTGTTCCTTCAAGTCTTTGATCTTTGTTAGGAAACTATCCATAGAATCACCTTCATTCACGTGATCACTCTCCAACTGTTTTCGGAGGTAAGCAACACGAGCCTCATTCGTAGCTTGGTACAATGTAGTAAGTGTATCCCAAGCATCCTTAGCTGTTCTGCAAGAGCGAATATGAGGAATAATGGCACGTTTGACAGAGAAAGCTATCAATGCATGTGCCTGGGCATCTCTGCCATCCCAACGAATCTGTTCTGCAGTAGATGCAGCAGATACAGTAGCACGAACAGGAATCTGCACAATATCATCGTCGACACCATCTCCATCTGCTCCAACACCTGTATTTGCAGTACCTATTGTTACAGGTGTAACAAGACGTCTTTCAACACCCTGAACAATGTTCCACAATCCTTTTGCAACCAATACATGTCGCATCATATAAGCCCATAATGGGTAGTTGGTACCATCCAACTTATCCTCAACAGCCAACATACGAAATACATCACTGCTTTCATCCATGACCGGTGACTAAAATACCTTGATGCAGAAAATTGATTGTATCTCAAAAAGTTGAACAGAATTGCCCAGACAAATTCTGCTAGACCTGTAGCAGACTTCGAGACGCTTATGCTGGCGAACAGAAACTGGTATATACCTTTGGCACAAAAAGATGAAATAGCCTGCACAAGCGTAGCGATAGTGCGTTCGAAGGCCGAAACGAGCTCAAACCGCGATTTCGGCACCACAGAGCGAAGCCGTTTTGATCTCTAAAACACCCTGAGTATGCACACCAAATTTGGTGTGAATCTTAGACTGCAAACAGAGGAGTATCGATGGCGCCCTAGATGAAGCGACGACCTGCTCTGATACCAATTATTGGAGTTAGACGTCTACGGAAGCATGCGAACAGCACAAGGAAGAAGAAGAAGCTTGGAGCACAACACACAATACTGAATGTATTACTAGAGAATGTACAAAGATAAGTAGCCCATTAGGGCAATAGGCATATATACAAGCCGAGGGAAAAAAACCTCCTAAAGAGGGAAAAAAGTGCCCCGGCGGTCCTAGTGTGTTCACACACATCACTACCTAAATATATCAACAAAAACTGTTAAAGTTTTCTTTATTGGTTGTGCAATTGCAAGCAAAGGATACAGATTCTATGTTCGAGATACACATGATATCCTACTCTCACACAATGCATATATTGTAGAAAGTCAAATTTATGATAAGAAGGAAGAGATTCCAGAATTCATAAAAGTAGATGACTATGCATTGTTTAGGAGGAATTTGGATTCTTATGTTTAGCCATACAAGGGGGGTTACGAACCTTCTCAAACCCTAAGAGATACACTTGATAAAGATGGAGACAATTTCATTACCTACATCAATACCTAGTCTGTCATCAATACCGCTTCGACTTATGAAGTTAGAGAAGGTTCCAGAGTTCCAGAAGAAAGAGATACTGAAGAACCAAAAAGGATTCCAACACTTTTTAAGGATATGCCAAAGTGGTTATATCAAACCTGGACAGACAGCGGCATAAAGGGATACATGGGAAGAACCATAATTCAAACAAGGAGACAATAAGAAGACCAAGTAAACTATGAAGAACATTTTGAGATTCATAATATTTTAGTTCTTACTTTAGATGAGAATGAACGATCTAGTGTTCAAGATACACTACAAAGTGATATGATTATCACAGATCCCAAAGATTTAGATCTTCAATTGTTTAAAGTACGACTTAATCATACATTTGACTTATATGACTTAGGTATTTTACATTATTATCTTGGGATCGAATTCAAATGCAAAGATGAGTGTATCTACATGACACAATAGAAATACATTGAGAAATTATTAGTAAGGTTTGAGATGATAGATTCTAAGCCTATGCAGACACCCATGGATGTCAATGTGTCATTATAGTTGGAAGCAGATTCAGATCTATTTGATGATACATTATATAGTCAAGCAGTTGGTTGCTTGATCTATTTATGTAATACACGTTCGGATATTTAGTTTGTACTTTCTCAAGTATCCAGGTTCATGCACAACCCGCTTAAGATTCAGTGGAAAATGATTAAGAGATATATTTGCAGATATCAAAAGTTTTTCATATTATTAAAACTTGTACCATTATGACATTAAAGGGGCAATTGTTGGAAACAATGTCCTAATAGTCCAACAATGCAGCCATAAGATGTGTTCTTATAGCTTTCCCTACAAGGAAACCATGTGGGTAAAGTGGATAAGACAAAAACCTCTCAAACTACCCACGAGGGCTCAATCCCCATTGGTGGCAATACACAATAAAATCTTGGTGGAGATTTTTTATTCGAAACATTTTAAAATAGCGGTGCCAATTCTGATTGCTATGTTTAGGAAAAAAATTTGTTTGACATGCAAACACTTTTGTTTTTTTATTTTAGAGAGTTCCATCATGGGAATCCAATTCCTACATAATGGAGGCCTAGGTTCATTGTTTGAGCATCACTCAAGGAGTTCGTCAACTCAAGGAAGAAATCATCTTGGAGGAAGTGTTCTTACACACTTGGAGGAGGTGTGCTCTACATTTGGAGTACTTGGAGGAGTTCGTGTCAACTTACCATCAGAATCTTGTTGAGTTACTGTGAGTAAGAATTCTACATTTGTTCTTACTTCTTAGTTCAATCGTTTTTTATTTAAGGATAATCAGAATTTGGGTTTGTTGTAAAATAGTTCCAAATTGTTCATCTTCTCCATATTCTCACACGCACACACTCTTCATACCTCTTAGGCACACAATTTCTTATATCTAGTTCCTATCTCTATCTAGATTCAGATATTGTCAATTTGTATCATATTCACACTTTGTAATTTAACATTGGAATATAGATAGTGTAGGTGAGCATGATAGCTTACCATTATACTTGAAAAACATGTATGTTCTCTCTCTATCTTCACTCATGTTTTTGAGTCTTAAGGTGTGTGTGTGCCAAGGTTCATGTATTGGAGATGTCTTGGAAGATCCTAGTAAACTTGTGATTAGTTGTTATTGAGGCCCACCACTTCCAACAAATATAGATTTTGCATTATATGGTATCTTGCAAGCACTTTCAAAGAAGCCACTTTTTTGTGGCTTATTCTACACCATGTCATTTGTTGTAGGAAGAGACTAAATTACATTAATAAAAATAAATTTCTATGTCCTTTTTGCCAAGGAGAAGAGATAATTATATACCTTTTTGTTGAAGTTCACCATGCTCAATGTTATGTTTAGGTAGTGATGTGTGTGAACACACTAGGACCATTCTATTCGTAATAGATTCAGTACTGTGTGTTGAGCTCGAAGCTTCTTCTTCTTCTTGTGTTGTTCGCATTCTTCCATAGACCTCAAACTCCAACAATTGGTATCATAGCAAGTCATTGCTTCGTCTAGGGCATCGTTGACAGCCCTCTAGTCACATTCTCAAAATCACACAAAAATTGGTGAGCATACTCAGCGCGATGTGAGCTCGTTTTGTCCTCCAAATGCACTATCATAGCTCCTATGCAAGCAATTTCATCTTTCTGTGCCAAAGAACAGGTTTTCAGTTTGCCAATATAAGAGCTTCAAAGTCTACTATAGGTTTAACAGAACTCAATACGGTAGTTTTGTTCAAGTTTTTGAGATACAATCATTTTTCTACATCAAGCTATTTTACTCAGTGGCCATGGCTGAAAGCAATGATGTATTCTGTATGTTGGTTGTTGAGGATAAGTTGGATGGTACCAATTACCCATTATGGGCTTATATGATGCATCATGTATTGTTTGCAAAAGGATTGTGGAATATTATGTAGGGTGTTGAAAAACGCCGTATTACACTTGCAAGTACACTTACTCAAGCTCATGCGGATGGCATTGAAGATGGTGATATTCTTCATGTTCCTGTCCATGCTATGGTTGCTACTGCACCTAATGCAGAGCAACTTTGTTTGGATGGCAAAGATGTTTAGGCACATGCATTGATAGACTTGTCTCTTAGACGTGCCATTATTCCTCACATTATCTCTTGTAGAACAGCAAAGGATGCTTGGGATACACTTATCACTTTATACCAGACAAGGAATAAGGCTTGTGTAGTTTACCTCTGAAAACAATTGGAGATTGAGCATATGAATGAAGGAGATTCCATTGATAGTTTTTTGACAAAGATCAAAGAGTTAGAGCAATTGATTTCTACTGATGAAGTCTTGCCTGATAGTTCACTTGTATAGACTATTTTGAATGGTCTTCTAGATTCCTATCAGAGTTTTGCTTCTATTATTTGATTGATGATGAAAGGCAATCCAAATGCCTTAAAATTTGAGGAGTTAGTCTCTATTCTATTGCACGAAGATCAATCTAGGCAGAACAGGTCCATTATGCATGTTGCAGATCAAGCTTTCTTGGCTAGTCAGAAGAGCAAAGGTAAATGGAGCTCATCTACTAGTAAGCAGGAATCTACTAATTTTGCAAAATAGAAAAGCAAAAAATTTTTTGCAAGTACTATAAAGGAAACGATCATGTCATAAGGGTTGTCCAAAACTGGCTGCAAAAGAGGCAAAGAAGAAAGAGATTGGAGTGCTTGTTGCAGAGGCCTCTAAGCTCAAAACAGAGTCTGTTAATCTTGTGTAGAATGAAGAATGGGCATTTACTACTGTTTTCAATTATGACCCGTCTTCTTATGAATAGTGTATGTCTGCAATAGACTCAGATGTTTCGCACTTTGATAGTGGGGCAACCAAACATATTACCTTGCAACGTAGTTTCTTCACTTTACTTGAGCCTATCCCTACAGGGAATAGTGTCACATGCACCAACAACTCCTCTTATCCTATCATGGGAGATGGTAAGATCATTCTGACTACTGTTGATGGTAGTTCTTTTACATTGTTGGATGCTTTATTTGTGCCAAGGATCAAGAAAAATCTGGTAATAGTTTTAGCATTAGCCTAGATTGGCTTGCTTCTGAAATTTATTGATGACAGATGTAGAATGCATGATCTATCAAATGGAAACATCATTATTGCTTCGGGCATTTTATATCGTGGGTTGTATAAGCTCATAGACTATGAAAAATCTATGAATGACTCAACATGTGCAATACATGATTCTCAGGCTATGTCGGATGCAAATCTTTGGCATGCACCCTTTGGTCATCTAAATTTTGCTAGTTTGCTATGCCTGCAGAAATCAGAAATGGTGTCCTCTCTACCCAAACTTGAGGCACCTGGTAAACATTTCTCTGAAGGCTCTATTTTGGGCAAAATGCAGTGTTCCTCCTTGCCAAAAGATGGTTCAATACGAGCTACTCAAAATTTTTAGCTTGTTCATATTGATGTTTGTGGTCCTATGCAAACACCTTCTTTTGGGAATTGTCTTTACTTCATGGCTTTTATTGATGATTTTTCTAGGCATGTATGGGTATATCCATTGAAAGCAAATTCAAAAGCTTTTATGTGCTTCAAATAGTTTTTGGTTTTGGCTGAAAATCTATCATGTAAAATGGGCAGCCTCCATTCTCATCGGGGGGGGGGGGGGGGATATATGTCTTCTGATTTTAATGCATTTCTGGCTTAACGTGGGATAGAACATTAGTGTACAGTGTCATATACACCTCAATAGAATGGAGTTGCTGAAACGGAGAATAGGTCACTCATGGAGATGGCAAGGTGTATGGTCAAGAATCATGCTTTACCACATAGTTTTTGGCTTGAGTTTGTTATGTGTGCAGCATATGTACGTAACAGGCATCCCATAAAGCATTGCAGTCTATCACTCTATAGGAGGCTTGGCATGGTCACAAGTCATCTCTTTCTCACTTGCATGTCTTTGGTTGTTAAACTTGACTATACCCTCATTTTTACTAATTCTTGTTCATTCTCTCTTCTAACGAAGTTTGAGTCTTTTAGAGATGGAGAAGGAGTCTTTACCGTATTAAATAAAGAGTGGAGAGAAGAAAAGAATAGGGTCTAGGGAAATCGCCAAAGAGTATAGAGCAAAGAATTCATTAACTTCACGCTTGCTCTTGTATTGAAAGTTTGATTTGAAGCTTAATAGTATAAAGGAATAAAACATAGGGTCTTGGCAAAAAAAAAAAAAGAAAAAGAGTGTAACCAAGGAATGCAAAAAACGGTGTTTGTAAAAACGAGCTTGGCAAAGACGTATGAAATTGCAAGGGGGTATTTTACTTGAATTTGGAAGCTCTTTTGAAGTATAAAACGCATAATGAGAGCAATCTAAGGACCACAGCATCAAAAGTTTACGTATCACACTATTAGCCATCCTTGGTGTTTTTTGTAAGGGTATGAAAAAGACGTTGTTGTTGAAATGGTGCGTACTTAAGAAATTTCAAGGTCCACTTTAGGGGGTAAATGGCTTAAGAATTCACATCAAAGACTTCTATGCATGTGTACATGTCTCTAATCTCCTCCTTGCTCCTCTTGTTGAGCACACCAAAGTCCTTCATTGTTATCAAAGCTTGCTCAAGGCTCGTGTGCAAGGAGCTTGAATGGAAGTTTAAGGTAGAAGAGGTGAATGTGCAGGTCGGCACCCTCTTTATATCTCCTCGGTATTTTGTCCATAAGTCAAGTTACAAAGCTCGGGTTTGTGCAATTTAAAGTTTCATGTCTAAGTAATGCAAAGAATTAAAACTTCATAGAAAGGTGTAGAATCTGATTCGGAGTTCTATTCCATCGAAAATTTGAAAAACTCAAACTGATATAGAAGACAAATTTAAATAACTTCGATGGCAGGTCTATTTTTTGTCTCTAACTTGAGCTTTAGATATCAGATTGAAGCAATTCAACTTGTTGTACATATCTTGAGAAATCATCTACAAATTTGTAGAAGAAGACAGTCCATATTTTGAGTGCTAGATCACCAAAAATATAGAATACAGAGTAACAATATTGTAGGTGAACATGAAATTGATAATAGATGAATGTTTTTAAAAAAACTTGATCCACACACCTCTATTGAGGTGTTTTGAGTGTCGTTACATAGTCAAGATAGAGATCTTTAAGTTTGCTAACTAATTAAGAAGTATATTTTGAAGTTTAGAGCATCAAAAATGCAATATACAGACTCTCATATTTTTCTTATGCAATCATAAAGATAGTTGAAGATTGAAATTATCTCCAAATCTCTTTTGAGCTCTTGGTTTAGAGCTTCATTGGTGCAAAGATAGTTGGGAGAAGTGTATGAGCACTTGATATTTCCTCTTGGTTTCCATTTGATCGTGTACGATCGATGCGGTAGCTCCTTCGTATGAGAGTAGAGCATGATCTTGTTAAGTGTTTGGCATATGAGATGGCATTGTGAGTTATCTTTCAGGTTTATGTCATCAAGAGTTTGATCGTAGTATTTTCAATGTATATATAGTAGCATTATGGTCTATATGTCTTTTATGCCACTTGGATATGGCTTAGCTTGTTGGTTGCATGCATTTTATGAGATTGATTTTGAATCTTGGTTAGTACTTGTATTCTTGTTCTTCCTTGCAGGTACATGATCCAAATTGGAGCTTCAGTCGCACATCTGTTTGTCACCTTGATTGGCTATTCTTTTAGTATATGGTCATTGATTTGATATTATATTTGCTAGTGTGACTCTTGGCATATATGGATGGTATATTTCCACATAGTTATTTTGGTCAGAGTCCATTTTATAAAAGAGATGTTGTCAAAATTTCATCAGATTTATATATTAGAAGAGTACTCTAGTAGATCATTTATGCGTGTATGATAGCTTTGGGTCATTGTTTATCTCCATTCACTTGGACTTGGTCACAGGTTATTCATGACAAGTTGGACTATCTTGCATGATTCATTCTTGAGTGGGAGGTATATAGCCATTGTATTGGCATATATTGCCATCAATTTTTGGCATTTCCATTTGCCATCATCTTTGGTTGGATCAGTGATAAGTTGTGACAAGTTACTCATTATTCTTTTGCTACTGTTTATCTTGTTTTGATTGCTTAGATTACATGGGATGCTCTGTCAAAGTTTTTCAAGGATTCTTTCACATCTACTTGATCAGTTTGGAGATTTAGTGAGTAGGCCTATGTTCATGATTTTATTTGCATGCTAGATGCATGGTCATGTGATAGGTGGTTCACATGGTTTCTTCTCTAGCGATATATTTTTGATGTGACTTATGCATATGGATATAAAGATGTGATCATATTGATGATAGAGTATTATTTCTAGTCTCTTGTTACATTGCTAGTCTCTTGGATTGATGTTTTCTTCTCTATTTGATGGTATTGACTTTTCGAGATGGAAAGATCAGATGTGGCATACATTGGTTCATGTAGGGTTACACATGTATGTGCATAGAGATGCACAAAGGCCTCGTGACATGCCCGACCACATATGGGTGGATATGGATGCATTGGCCAACTCCATTATCTGATTATAGCTTGTGGATTCTATATATGTGTATGTGATGAGACGAGTAGTGCATTATGGAAGAGACTACATGATATGTATATGAGTCCATTGACTCATGTGAGTCATAGATCACATCGACAACTTCAATGTTGGCACCGCGTTTATGAGGGCCATACTCGATGATGTTGCTATAGGCAGATCTGATGATGACATCAAAGATATACACATGATGCACATTAGGTAGTGATTTCAAGAGATTCTAAGGCATTTGATTATGCTAGTGATGATGATATCACTCTCTCATATGTTTCATTTCATGATTCCTCTTGTTCATTGGACAGCACACATATGGTTTGGTTGCTTGACGCATTATCCACTTTACATGTTACTCCATATCGTGAGTGGTTTTATCGATTCTCGTGTGAGATTCGTGGACGTGTGCACATGTTTGATGGTATGACATATGACATTGAGGATGCAAGAGTTGTATGCCTTATGCTACCTAGTGGATCATCACTTATACTCAGACATGTAAGTTATGTGTCTTCATTCTCTATGAGCTTGATTTTAGTTAGCTAGTTACAGGAGAGCATATGTTATGCATTTCTTAGTGAGCATCATTTTCAATTGCAATTGGGATAGCTTATGCTTGTCAGCGATACTAGGATTGGGCACATGTATCCACTGCAAATACTCCATGTGAGAGATAGTCTCATCTTAGTGGGAGTTCAACCTTATGTGTAGTGTGAGACTCTTCATGTCCCATTTTTCTTACCTACAGATAGGTCTATTGACATTCATGATGCATAGTATGGCAGGATTTAGATGCTAAGATGGTGCGTATGTAGAACATATTTTGAATGCTCACGATGCTTACATAGAGCATGATTTTGCTGATCATATAGATGCTCATATGCGACACAGTTTGGATGATCAATTGGGTGCTTTAGAGCATGATATGAATATTCATGCAGATCATTACGATGATACTCAATTAGAGTGTGATCATCAGTTTGATCTTGGTGTTGATGTTTTGTATTTAGCTCATGTGGAGCATGATGATACACGTGGTGTGGTAGAGTAGGATAGCGCGTATGATACACAATGTACAACGGAGCATATTATCTATTAGGTTGCACAGCTAGACATATCCTTGGTTGAGAGGATGGTTGATTTGGATGCTAAGGACTCAGCAGTTATGCAGTCATTCTTGGATTTTTTTTCATGCTAGATGTTGACACAGATATGTCAAGACATGTTGGTCTTGATGATGGTGCTTTAGATGCCTTGGATACAAGCATGAATGACATGCTTAGGTTAGCCAGGATAACACATGTTTCGTCAGCATTTAGGAATCTGATGTATGAGTTGTTATGCTCGAAACCAGAAATTAGTTACTATTGGAGCATTTGCATTTGGATTTGTTAATTGTTTGATGATTGACATAGACATACAACAAGTAAGAGCTTTTCAAGAACTTCATTAGTTCTTGCATCAATCAGATGTCATCTTGAATCTTATTGATATGAGTCTAAAGCAGTTTGAGGTGCATGGATACACCTTTTTTGAGGCAGTTGGTGTAGGCTGATTGGTATGGGTTGAGATCTAGGCTCTTTTGGTACATTATTGTATAGTCCTACATCATTCTTTTTATCTTTCAATACTTATGGTCACATTGATCCTTAAGTGGTAGATTGTTGGGGATGTAAGGGTCATGTGGCCTTACCTCTATATTAATATACATATATCATTTATAAATCATTTCCTCAAAAAGAGATCATTATGTGGGTTTCAAGTCTTTCATGCATGTGTGTGTGTCTCTCATCTTGCTCCTCTTGTTCAGCACACCAAAGCCCTTCACCAAATAGTTCCTATTTATTGTGATAACATGAGCAATGTATACCTTGCTTCCAACCCCATGGTCTATGCTAGGAGAAAACATTAATTCTTTCATTGATTAAAGGATTATCTTGTTGATCTAGTCTGCTTTGTGAAGTACTTGTTAAGATGTAAATTGATGTTACATGGATTTGGGTTTACCTCTCGTTTGGTTGATGATTTTTTATGTTCTCTTGATTTTCTAGGTTTTCCCATAAAAAATATTTGTAAAAGGAATGGATTTAAATGCATATGAATGCCCCCAAATCATTTGAAATTAAATATTTGAGAGATTCTTGTTCTTCATAGCATATTAAATGCACATGTGCTAGTTATTCATGATATATATTCATAAGCAATGGTTAGGGAATGTATTAAGGTGTTCATAAATGCATTTATTTTAGAAGTCATAAGAAATATTGGTACTTGAGGGTACATGTGATTTTTGTAAGGGTTTCCGTCCCTTATAATGTATAAGATACCATATTATTAAAAATATCAAATAGTTGAACGTGCGAGATGAATTCGAATGAAATGGAATAAAGGATTGAAGGAAGCATTCTTTGAGTTTTTTTCCCTTTTATAGGTATGACAAAGGGTGTTCACATGGGCTTGGAGAGAGAGGCTTTATCAAAGTTTAATGATCCTGAGGGATAAATAATATCTCTCCTTGGCTATATGAAGATCCAAAGTTGGAGGCTTAGGGGGGTCAAGAAGAGGAGCATGCTTGGATAGCCACATGCTTGAAGAGTGCTTCTTTGATGCCAAATAGCCTTGCATCACTATCTTTACTTGTGGAATTTATGTGAATGTTTCTCCCTTGATACATCTTGACATATGAAAAAGTGTGTAAGAAGGCATATAGAACACGCGCTTCAGAAATGATCTTAAAGTTCTACAAAAGTTGGTGTGCAGGTAGGAATCAAACTATGGACCAATTAAAGGGCATATGAAGGGTCAAATCAAGGAGCACAGAAGGTAATATGTTGGCTATTTTTTAGCATGAAAGATAGCAAGATGAATACAAAGGCACAAAAATTGTAAGTAAAGAATGAGCTTCATATACTAGAGAAAAAGTACATGTTAGTAATTGACTACACCTCAAAAAGAAAAATTATATGTGAGTCACTTGGATTTATTGGTGTCATTGTAGATCATGATGATAAGATTAGTGTGCCTTCATGGTTTAGGAGTTGTTTATAAGTATTTTAGAACTTCTTTTAGACTAGGCAAAATATCCCAAATTTTGATGATCTTGTGTCCATGTTGATTATAAAGAAAAGAACCTCGGTGGAGACTTAAAATCCCAAGGAAAAGGAGCAAGTATTCTACATCTGGCAAATGAACAGGCCAAGATAGAGGCTTTGAAAGTGGAAGAGGAAATAATAACCAAGACTAAGGTCAAGAACACCCTAATGCAAGAGGTAGAGGATAGTTTTGAGGCAAGGGGAGCAAAAGAGGCCACAAATGGTTAAAGTGATGATAGTAGGGTATGCTAGAATTATGATAAACCTTTTCAGTTTGAATGTGTGCAAGTTGAGGAATCAAAATTGCAAAAAGTAACAAAACAACTATGCATCCACAGGTGCAGATGATTTGGAGGAGTTGTTCATGATCCATCATTATATGATGAACACAATCTCTATTGATATTTCAAAATCGAATGGTAATGTATGGTATTTTGATTCAGGTTTTTCAAGTCATGTGACCAACCATGCAGAATGATTTAGTCATTTGCAAAAATCACCAATTGTCAGATTTGTTGAAACATGTGATGATACATCACATACTATCGAGCATACAAGAAAAATAACACTATTCATGGACGATGGAAAGGTAAAACATCTTGACGATGTATTGCATGTTCCTAATATTACAAAACATCTAGTTTCTATTGGATAAATGATTGACGAGGGATTGCAAGTTAGATTCTATTCAGGTGGTCTATGTGTAGAAAAGTAAAAATAGAATGGAAAGCTAAAGGCCAAAGGGAACAAAGTGGGTAGGATGTTTACCTTGAATATGGATATTGTTGAAATGAATGTAGTCATATTTGCAAAAGTTGCAAATGTTATTGATGACATAGAGATATGGCACAAAAAAATTGGACATGCAAATTTGCAGAGGTTGAAGTTGATATGCAATCAAAGAAGCTTGTCAAAAAACTACAGAAATATAAAGTTGCAGAGATGCAAAAGGTATGCGAAGCATGTCAATTTGGTTTAAAAAAAAAAAGAGCATCATTTCCACATGAAAAACATGTTAGTGATAATGTACTAGATATAGTGCATACACATGTTTGGGGTCCTACAAAGACCACATCCCTAAGAGTTGCAAGTTCTATGTCACATTCATTGATGAACGTATGCAAAATTATGGGTATAGTTCATGAAGGATAAGAGTAAGGTGTTTACTCACTTTCAAAATTTCAAGGATATGGTGGAAAAGAAGATAGGGTTGTGTATTCAAAAATTAAGATCTAATGGAGGATGCGAAAACATATCAAATGAATTCAGTAGATTTCTAAAAAGTCATGGAATTTGAAGGTAGTTTTCATGCAGTTACACACCACAATAGAATGGTGTTGTTGAACACAAAAGTAGACATATTCTAGAAATAGCAAGAGCCTTGATATCTTAGAAAAATATGCCTCATTGTTATTGGGCAGAAGTTGTGCAATGTTGTGTACATCATGAATAGGGCTCCAACCATTGTTGTACATCAATCTACACCTGAAGAGAAGTTTATAGGTAAAAATCCAAACTTATCACATATGAAAGTATCCAGCTGTATTGCATATGTACATGTTCCAAATGATTTGAGGACCAAACTTGATCCAAATGAAAAAAAAAAAAGTATCTTCATTGGGTACTCCCTTGAGCAAAACGTATACAAGCCAATCATATACTAGGTAAAGGTAAGAAAATATGTGTATTTGATGAAATGGAAAGTCTTTTACGCTAATGAAAAAGTAATTAATAGTTGACCCAAATGACATAGGAAATGTTGAAAACTCAAGTGCAAACTCTCAAGTTCTAGTGGACCAGATGTGTCACCTAGCAATCGTTCCAACTCAAACCCATGGATTGAAAGATTGTGTAGCAAATTCATCGACTACATCCAAGAAAGGTAATGAAGAGATTTTTGTTGGTAATAAAACATACACAGGTTTTGATGCATTGATGGAGCATCAAGTGGTTCATAAAAGAGCCTTGATAAGGAACTTGGATTGACGTTTGTGAAGACTCCAAGAGTAAGAAAGGCACATGCATATGATACAACAAGAAGAGGTGACCAGAGACCAAGAAGATCTAGGAAGATGTAGAACTCGATGCAACGATTAACATATGATAGCTACATGGCTCCTAATTGTGCTTACATGACCAAGGTAATATAAGATGTTGAACCTTCTTGTTTTGAAGATGCAATTAGAAATGCAGGTTGGGAGAAAGCTATGGATGAGGAGATGGTTGAAATTTATGGAAATGAAACATGGAAGCTTGTTTTATTGTCATAAGGAAAGAAACCCATAGGCTACAAAGTAGGTTTACAAGATAAAGCATAATGTTGATGGAAGCATGAGTAGGTATAAAGCACATTGGTAGCAAAATGCTATGCACAAACATATGGCATTGATTATGAGTAAACCTTCAACCCTATAGTTGAAATGCCTACTATTAGAGCACTTTTTGCATTGCCTACAACAAAAGGATGGATTTGCATCAGATGAATGTGAAGAATATTTTCTTACATTGTGAGGTGTAGGAAGAAGAATACATAGACTAGCCACAAGGATATCAGGATTCAAAGCATCTTGAATATGTTTGCATGTTGAAAAAGGCCTTGTATGGGCTTAAACAAGCCCCTCCTGCTTGGCATGAAAGGGTTACTAACTATTTAACTTTGAATGGATTTTCTATTTGTGATGCATATAACTCATTATATGCAAGGAAGGTTGATGATGGCATCATAATTCTGGCTAATTAAGTTGATGACTCGATTGAAGGTGGTGATAGTGAAAAAATCATTAAAGTGACAAATTAGTTCCTTTTGCAAGAATTTTTCATGAAAGCTCTACTTGTATATGTTACTTTTTCGGCATTGAGTTTATGTATATGGTTTTCCCAAAGGCAATATGCCTTCACTGTGCTGCAAATGTATAGTATGGACGATTGAAAGATAATTTTTGTGCCTTTTGATCAAAATCTACTGAGGTGAAGCATTGGAAAATGCTACTATATAAATGAGAATTATGGGAAGTTTGATACATCCCATGATTATGAAGCCTCATCTAAGCTACATTGTGGGACTTTGGAGTCAATTTATGCAAGTTCCTATGAAGTCACATTTGGATGCTTTGAGATGCACCTTATGTGAGTGCTACTTTGGATTATGCATTGTTTTATGAAGCTATTGTAGAATTGCATATTCATGGATACATTGATGCAGATCGGATTGGTAGTCCTCTAGATAGATTATCTACTAGCAATTTTCTAATTTCACTTGGGAGTGATGGTGTTACATGGAGTAGTAAGAAGAAACACATTGTTTCTTTGTCAAGTATAGAGATTGAGTCTAGAGGTGTTGCGATGGTAGCATGTGAGATGTTATAGCTAGAGATGCTACTACTTGTAGATTTAAGTGTAGAAGTGCACAAGCATATCAACATTTTTTGTGTTAATCTTAGTAGCCTATTGTATAATTCATGGGTTCAGAAGGCTAAATGTATGGATTCTAAAGATTACAATATGATGTACATTTGTATTGCTTTATCCCTTGAATTACTCTTGGAACATGCCTTGAACCTTTGGGTTGAACCCTCGATTTTAGCCCTTAAGGTATTTTAGTCATATGAGCTCCCAATTGAATGGTTGGAACCGTATGCTTGATTTATCCTAAGGTGTGGGAACCTTAGTCTTGGGAGAAGCTTCTCTAGGAGCCACCTTGTGTGTACGTGAGAGAAGAATCCTCAATTGATTTAGATGGCATGTGATAGACCTTGGGAAATTATAAGGTATGTGATGACCCTTGGGAAAGTGTCCACATGAGGGACACTTGGCCAATCCCAATGAAATGCACCCCCTTGTCCTAGAGGTATATATATGGGTGGAGTTGGATGGGTGGATATGCGCTCTCTCTTATTAAGATGGTTTTGCTAGGCAGTAGTTTGTAGTTATGCAACATTGGTATGCAGAGCTAGTTAGATCCTAGATCTTAGAATTTTCTCGTTCAAGCATGCAAGAGGTCTTTGATTCTCCTTTTTAGGGAGCACACAAGATGTCTCTTTAGGGAGTAAAACCATGTTTGGAGGACCCCTCCCTTAAGGAGAAGTTGACAAACCAAGAACCCCTCCCTTTAGAAGAAGTCGTCAGCAAATGACCCCTCCCTTAAGGAGAATCCACATGGAGCGGTGAGCACCCATACACACATGGTATGTGCTCATTTGAACGCAACAAATGAGTTGCACCCAGTCGCAAGTGTACTGCCTTGCTTGGTTGAACAAAACAATCAATCTTGGGACAATATATAGAGTTTTAAATAGGAAAGAAATATCCGATGTGGGATAAAACGTCACTATTCTATGAAGCCACGAGTTCGGCTCAGTTCAGCATTACCAACCGTAAAGTGTTCACCATCCACTCAGGGAGATGAACATGCACCCCCTCCCTCATTTGTGTAATCTTCGATGCTATCCATGAGATATGGATGAAATTGAAGCTATAGAGGCAAGCCTTTCTTATAATTTTTTATGGAAATGAACATAAGAAATTCTTAAAGGAAGTTATTTCAAAGCTTAGTATATCTTCCTTCAAAGTAGATTAAGGATTGATAGGTTGAGAGCTCTTTCTTGATTCTATGGGTGGTGGTGCATGGCCATTGGCCGTTCTTAGTTGGTGGGTTGAGAGAGGGACTATGGTCGTCTAGGCCATGGAAGTTTGAAGCAATAACAGATATGTGATGCCCTTAGATGTTATGGGTCGCACGCACACTACACTAATGAATTCACACAAGTTTACCACCTTGGCCGATAGGACAAGGTAATGTTTTGAAATTTCATCGTGATGGGATAGATTATTACAATTATTGATCTTCAACGAGGAATTCCTAGTAAGCACGAGTCATTAGCTCACGTTTTTATGTCCCTACCCTTTGTACACACTGCACATTGCTCCTCTTGACTGAATGGTTCGGTGAAATTTTTGGATCGCAACGACACTAGCGGTTTGCCGTCGGTGATGTTGTGAAAAGTTCATTAAGCCTTATCATTTAGAGTAAGGAAATTACCCAAATTTATTAAATGATCTTTCTTCTTTTCTTGTGACCTATATATTAGTATCACATACAATGAACATGCATTAACTTTATCTCACATGGATGTGGTTGTAGAGAGTACATGCGCAGAAGAAAAATGAAAAGAAGAGTGTACTCACAAAAAAAAGAATGTGAGACTTAAAATGAGTAGACCATGAAATGGGTAAACTCATGTGGATTAGAAATGAGCTTGCCAAGAGCATGGAGTAGGCTCCTCAAGCTTCTAACCAAATACAAATGGGGGAGAGGCCCTCCTTATATAGATTTGGGAGAGGCTCTCCAAAATACATCTTCCCCTGAAAGGAGAATGAATACAAGTGGTAGAAGCAAATGGCAAGGTACCCAAATACAAAGGAAATGTAATGGAAAGGAAATAGAGTGACTCCAAGGTACAAAAGGGAGATGCACTCTCATATTCTCAACATCCCCTCTGCAGCCCAATTTTGTAGTGTATGGTGGCTGCTAGGTATGAGAGAAAGGTCCACCAAGAATGTATCAGCAGTAGCATGAGCACCAAATAGGATGTCGTTGTCTGGGAATCCATAGTCTCCAAGTGGTATCGACCATGGGGGATCGCCAGGTACTCCATAATATGTCCACCAGATGGATCAAGCACATGCTCTAGAGGTGCGCCACCAATGGGGTACAATAATGGAACAAGATCTCACTGGATGAGATCATCTCCATGCGAGAGAGGTAGGATGACTCCATGTGGTACATATGAACCTTCAAAGCTTTGACAATATCCACCACAAGATATGTATAGCCAAGAAGTAGGTCCTACAAGAGTGAAACATAAATCATGAAGCATAAAATCATAGTCACATGGTAGTACATCAGTATGTTAAAGTCCTCCATGGAGTGTACAAAGTCATGATGTGTCTCGATAGAACCATGGAAGCCCCCTCTAAATTGAGAAGCTGGCTCAAAATAGGATCCAACTGAGTGATGAATCTAGGTAGATGAAGGAGTATCCTATGGTAAGTGAAAAGATGCTAGACTCCATGAATGGAAAAGTACATGTTCAAAATGTTGTTGTAGACGAGGTAAGTGGACTCTCGAAGATAGGACTGGAAAATGATGAGTCACTGATCCTGGAGTGATGCCCAACTGAAGCTGAGGGGAAATATAAGCCTTCGATGGTACGATAGGAGGCATAGCCATTTGAGGTATAAGCTGATATGATATCTCTGATTCCTCCTGCTCCAAAACTGTATCATGATCTCAAAAGTCATGTACAAAGAGAGCATGCTCCACATAGTATGACTGTTCAAAACTAGAATGATCCCCCTCTGAATCAGAAATGGGAGGATCAAAAAGGGATGAATACTTAGAGTATTCATCAAAGCTACAATCTTTGGTTACTGTAACTGAATGACTCTTTGGGTCATAGAGTTTTTTTGCCTTCTGGCGCTCATTATACCTGATGAAAATATATTGTTTAGGCCGATCATCATCATGGCCTGGGACATAATCATCACTACCAAAGACGCAAAAATAACTCACACTTGGCTTCTTCTTAAAGTAATCTTCAAATGGTGTTTGGTTCTTCAAAACATCTGAAAATCCTCTGTTCTGAATGTGCACTGCTATCTGTACCACTTCACCCCAATACTTTAGTGGAAGTTGCTTTTGACTAAGCATAATCTTGGCCATTTGGATCACACTTTGACTCTTCTGTATGGCAATACCTTTTTGAGTATCTTGCATTGCTTGATACTTGATTCTATGTTGCTTCAAGTACTTGGAGAAGTTATGATTGACAAAGCTACTATCCCCATCAGATCGGATGATCTTTAAAGAACTTGGAAAGTCTTCTTCAATTGCTTGGGTCCACTCCTTAACAACAAAAGAAAAACAACCCCAATATACACAAGTGCAGCATTATGGGCTTGAACCGTGCACCTCACAAAGAGAGGCAAGAGAGCAAACATCTTCGATGGCTTCTAACTCTTGCCACCTTTTCCATGTGTAAAATTTTGGAGTTGCTCACCTATACAAAAGGATTGACTACCAAAATTTTTTGTTGGTCAAATTTTGGAGTTGCTCACCTATACCGAAGGATTGACTACCAAAATTTTTTGTTGGTAAGATGGTCCCGAATCAGATTTGATCCCATGATGTCTTCTATGGGAGTCAATCGCCATAACCACTAGCCTACAACACGTTCGATGATCCTATTCTCATTCCACTTTTCTTTTACATGACTTGTTTTGTTCTTTGTTATATCTGAGTTAACGTGAGCAATATCAAAACCACTTTGAAGCCTCTTTTGCACACACACTATGGAATCAAACAAGTGCATACTTGAGGTAATATTTGATCAACTAAAAGGAAGAAAAAGTATTTCTCTCTACAAAAGGTTCTACACTTGCAGAGGACAGGGATCGAACCTGCTTTTTTCCATTAAGAAGTTTAATTTGAAGTTCGACCTTTTTGAGCTTGCAATTTCTTCAAGCCGACATAGCTATGATCTAGCCATGAAAGACGGTGGAATACTCTCATGGAGAAAAAGATATTTGGTTGTTCTAACTAATGCCCACTATTGAAGACGCTTGGATGAGGATCAAAGGATGGAGAATGGCTCTTCCCTTGGACAATGGAAGGACGTTGCTTGATCTGGAGATAAGTATTTTCCAAGTTAATGTTTGATTTCAATACTTTTTTTTGCTCTTTGCTTTCATGTAGAGTGTATTTTATTATCATTAAAGCATGGTAGCAATCTTCATTTTTTATAATATTGATGCAAATTAATGAAAGTTATATGGAAGAGCATAGATGTATTGAAAACACTTATCAAGGACATGCATGCATCTATGAATCATCGCAAGGAAATGAATGATTGTTTGTGCATATCTCCTTCCAAAAGAATGTTCTATGCACAACATAAACTTTCTTCTTGCTTGAAAAAGATACTAGATGCACTCAAGTTTGTGCACATGGATGGTTATATCTTTTTGAAAGGAAGCAAGTAGAATGTTTATGCATGGATGCATGCATAGCAAGATCAAGAAATTCTTGACTTAAGTTTGGTGCATGAAAAGAAAAACATGCCAACACGTGCATGCACTCACATGCATTTTCATGCAAGCACATGCATTTGCATATGACATGCATGATTTTTTATTAACTAGATGAATGAATACTTTTCTAATAGTAGCTTACTTTAAAACACTTAAGATATACATTAGGAAAGAAGAAAAACTAGTTGGTTGCAATGGTATGTTAGCTATCTTACAACTCAGGTAACTAGTCTATTCTTTTCCTAGGCAATACCTAAATTATATTAAGTATACTCAATGTCTTACTTAGTAAACGTAGGCATTCCAAAATTCAACCATTCAATTTTCTTGCCATCTGGATAAGCAAGAAAATAAGACTACTTGCATACATTTATGATGACTCTAAGTTTAGGAGATACTTAGAGAATTCTAAAATTCAAGCTTAGAAATAAATTTTTACACTTGCTTGTGTAAAATTCATGCATAAAAGTATGAGGATAACTTAGGAAATGTTTTTTCAAGATCCTTGAGCACTTGCTAATGAACGCTCTTGCTTGATTATATCCCAAGACGTGAAACAAATCAAATAAAGCTAAATGGAACTTACACTAATTGAACTTTTAAAGTTCAAAAGGTAGTCTTTATGTTCCATATGTTGCATCTCCAGTAATGATGCAAAGTCTTAAGAAAACATGGAAACTTTGAAGAAACTCTATCTTTTAGAAGGATTAAAGAGCTATTTTTTGGTTTCATTTAAGTTAATTATGGTTTAAGACAAAACCCTAGTTAAGTGATCTTTAGGAATTGGGATACTTCCTAAAGATAAGTTATTTCATGAAATAGTCTAGTTTTCTATTTCATTAACCGCATGTTGTTCCTATGATATTCAAGATGAATTCTTTATAAGAGTAAATATCTTCAAGATATAGATGTTTATTCAAGAACTTTATCTAGAAAATAACTTTTTGGTATGCTAAAGTCTAGAAAAGGATGGGATGACTAACCCTAAAAAGTGACTAACATTAGCTTGCTTGACACTAGCATTAGCTTGCTTGACACTCTTGTACACATACACTAATTCAAGTTGAAAAAGTGTATCTTTTGGACAAGTTATTTATAAAGCTCAATCATTAAAAGTCTTCCAGATATTGGTAAGCAATCACTTCTAGGAAAGAATCTTGATGATTCTTAAGTGATAAAGAAGATTATGAAGTGCTCATAGAAAAATTATTATACATTGGTTCAATCATCAAAAGATGCTTGCACTTTTAAGTATACAATCAAAGTGGATTGTCGAATTCTGTTTAAAGTACTCTAGTAAGATTACATGATTGAACAATGATAATAATTTTTTCAAACTCAAGAAGTGTGCAGGTATTGAAGTCAATTTCTGAAGCAGACTTCTTGAAGAAGGAAAATTCTCACTCAGAGAATTGTTCATGAATGATTTGGTAAATCAAAGTAACATTTGTGTAAAATTTGGTCTATAATTGATATAGATGTGTTCTTAGATCAGTATAGATCAAACATTTGGAGATTAAGAGGTCTCCAACATGTTCATGTTTTGTCAATATGGAAGATTGCTGGAATTAATGTTGTACATGATTGGAACTATGGAACCATGGACCTGTGACATGAGCCTAAGGGCCTACCTCACTTCCAACATTTGGTATCAGAGCACTAAGGTTTTGGTTATAGAACTTTAGATCTTTGGCATCAATGCATTAAGGCTCATTCATAATCCCAAGTTCCCAAACTTCCAGATTTACAACATATGATTTGAAAGCATCTTCTAACATTTGACATTTGACATACACACTTAATCTAGATGAGTAGAGATTTGAGAATTAGACAATTCAGTTACATGTGTATTCATCAGTGTGGAGTATGAAGTTGATGATCTGTTAGCAGCCGAATATTTTTGGAAGAGTATGCAAATACTTTACAAAAGTATTGTTTGAAGACCCAGACTTGATGAAGAGAAGACTACTTCAAATTCAAGGAAGCACAATGGTTTAGAGAAGATGAAGGAATCAGATCAACATCAAATCACAAGTATCAGTTTCTACTATCAGATTATCATTTGCTAGTCATATCTTAGAAGAGCAGTTATGAAGAGATTTGAAGGATTCAAGGAGTGCTTTTATACACTTTCATTATTTGAAAGTTAAAGGCTACATCAAAACAGGTATCTAGAGGTTTTTCTAGAAAGTTTTGAGAGATCTCTTTCATGGCAAGAAAGCTTATCTAAGAAGACAAATGTGAAGATGGCATGAGTTTTTTGTTTTCAGCCAATTTTCTGTTGTAAGTTGGTTGGATATCAAGTTACAAATGTATCTAGAGAAGGTAACTCTAGAAGGGTAATTCATCATTCAGACAACGATTGATGAAATTAGTCATTTCAGACATTTGAAGCAGAATTTTGATTCAGAGATATGAGGAGATGATAAAACATGTTTCTATATTCACTTCCATTTGTATACCATGTTTGTTTTATCTCTTACTCTTAGCATTAAAGGAAGAGAAAAGTTCATTCGAAGAAGTCAAGAGTGTTTGCTACTTCAAGATGAAGAGAACAAAAGGTATGGAAGAGAAGTTTGAAGATGTTGACATCATCAGGTGGAAGAAAGATGCAGAAGAAGAAAGTCCATCATTTCCAAAAGAAAAGTAAGGCTTCCTTTTCTCATATATTTTCCATATACTTTTCCTATTTTATCCTCTACATCCAAAGATAAGTCTACGAGAACATCTTGTTTAAAGAAGAAGCAGTTTCTTGTTTTGCATTACACTTGGTCATGATTTAGTAGATTTGACAAAGAATTGCATTGAGAGAAACAAAAGCACTCATATGTGTATGAGTTATGTTGAAGCTTTTTAAGCGGGCAGCTTATATGTTCCCTCAAAGAATTCTTGGAGTGTCAATACAGAGCTACTTGGTATATGACAAGTTGCAGAGAAGTTTATTTCTTCTTTATCTAACTCTTAAGGTAAAAGAGTTTTTGTAGCAGATGTTGGAGATTTGGGTTGAGGTTTTATGTTTGGAAAAGGTTACCTCATATTCAATATTTTCATAAAACTTTAGGAAATTCAGAATCTTGTTGATGTACAAGTCAATGAAGAATCTACTTTCTATGATTGTCTAGACTTTTGGATACATGTTTGTATTCAAAAGGTGTTCCATCATATCCTATCACTTGATTGAAAAGTGGAGTTAGCCAAAAGAAAATCAAGCAGGTACTATCACATTTCATCTGGGTAAAATATGAAAGTTATGAAGTATCAACTTGCAGCTTTTGGAGTTCTCAAGGTGAGGAGTTTGTCCACTTATGTTTCAAGTAGGAATTGCAAATTCTTGGGAAGGATTTGTTTGAAGAAAAGTTTTACAACTGTTTGAGAAGCATGGACACTTACAGACATTCAGGTAACTAAATCAAACATTCAGTCATGAAGGTTTGGTGAAGAACAGATTCTACACAGAAGAGATCATTGATCTTGGATAGATCTTGCATAATCTTGAGTATTTATGATTCAGTTGTCTATCCTTTGTTTGTGAAGATTCTTAACATTGGAAGAAGTAAGTCAAAGATTCAGGTTCTATCATATTTGTGTTGCAGAGAGATAGAAGATACTTGTTATGTTACTGAAGGTTATGAATCCTATAAAGCTTTCAGCAAGGTTTTGTTATGTTAGGATCAGCTAACCTTATTCTAGATTTTGGAAAGCTGAGGAATGACATGGAAAGCTATTGGCATCGGATCAATGCTAATAAAAAGGATTCAAAATTTTTGTTCCAGATACAGGTATTGATCACTGAACATCAGATTTATGAAGGAAGACGTTCCAGATTTCATAAAGTCTGATAGATTTGAAGAATACTGGATACTAGTGTTAAATCATCCAGGGGGTGATGAAACATGAAGACTTATTTTCAAGCCATATGTAAAAGAATGCAGAGTCATACCTACAGGTATTCCTATTTCAGGTATTCCTATATTTCCTTTGTCAGGTTCTCTTTATGTTCCATCTTTAAAAGAAGAAGGAAGAAGAAGAATGTTTGGAGAAAGTTCCTATTAGGATGTTCCTGTTCAGGAGAAGGTTCCAAAATTCTGTTGAAGAGAAGCTTGATATTTCAGAAATGTATATTTCAGAAGTGCGCACATATATGTTTATACCAAGTTCTGAAGGAAAGAGGTATGAAGGATTTAAAGGATGAAGACATGATGACATCATAGATTTGTTGACTCATATTTCAGTTGATTTCAGTTGATTTCAGTTGATTTCAGTTGATTTCAATTGAGTTGAGTTGATTTGACTTGAGTACAGTCAGAGATGAACTAGCAGTGTTCATAATACACTAAGTTGTGAGTTGACAGTCACAGGTTCCAAGATTCAGTTCTTGATTTTGTTTAGTGTATTTACATGACACAGCAGAAGTACGTTGAGAAACCTTTTTTGGAAGGTAAATGCAAATATATGGATACTAGTGTATGTTTTCAGGTTTTTGAAGACAGGAGATAGCAGGTTCGGAGACAGTTCATGCTATATTTGTTGACAAGCAGTGATTGCTTGATGTGTACACTATTGGATATCTAGTTTGCATATTTTCTCAACTATTATGGTTCATATTCAACAAGTTCAGGTTTTTTTAAGAAAATTCAAATTCAGTTTTGAAGAAGACTTTTGAAGAACAAGTTTTGAAGATCAATTGGAGAGTACAAGCTTGAAGCTTGTGACAGTTTGCAAATTGTGATAGTTTGCAAATGGATGCAGTTTGCAGATCCAGTTTAGTTTGAACCAATATGCCATTGCAAGGAGGATTCTTGGAAAAACAATGCCTTATTGGTTCAATGGTCCACTATGTATAGCATGTGTAATAGTCTTTTCTAGCTCCTTCCTACAAGAAATGATGACGGACGTAAACAGCATATGTAGACCTCTTTTCTAGGTTTTGTACATCACAACAGCGTGGGAATCTTGGATAAGGTATAAGCCTCTTAAGCAATCGACCCGTGTTCTAATCCCGTATAGGGCAGCGCGGGAGATCGCGGTGATAACTTTTGATCTATGCTTTTGCTTTAAAAATTAGTGGACAACAAAGATGGACAGCGACGGGCGATTGATTTTCGATAAAGCAATAACGTTTGTTTTTTTAACAATAAGCAATCGTGCTTTATTTGATTTTGGAGGAGTGCTTTTCAAGGAACACAAAATACTATATAAGAAGTACTTTGGGTCACTTCTATTTATCCTTCACCTAGTATTCAACACAAGCTTGGAGCTTGGACCTCAATAGAGGTGGTGTTTCGTCTAGCACATGGGGCAGCCATGGTGTTAACTTGAAGCATGTTGAGGAGCGGCTATGGAGTTCTTCTTAATGATTCTTCTTGTAGAAGATGAAGGGTGTGCTCACACTCTAGCTCATGGAGAGGAGGTTATCTCTTGTTCATGGCAAGAAGACTTGGTCATTAGCAGCTTGATGGTGAGGATCGGCCATCTACATGGTGTATTTGAAGATTGTCTTCTACAAGAAGATATCAGGTTGAAGATTGTCTTCTACAAGAAGATGTCGGGCTACTTCAAAGACATTGGATGGTGGTTAACATAAGATTCACATCTTATGTTAAGTATTCAGGTACATATTCTCTTTATACACACAGGTACTACTTGAATTTTATGGAGGCCGTGGCATTCATATCAGGAGGAGTCATATTCAGCATAGGTACAAGAGAAACAGTACGTATATGCTTTATGCATATTTTGATGAGGTGTTTGAGAAGGTGTGTTCACATGAGTGTGAGGATTTCCTGCAGCAAACTTGTTAGCATTCTATGCTGCTTTATAAGTATGTGATCTTTTCACACACATATCTGACTTAAGGTCTTCCATAGCCTAAGGTTAGATGAGGGTTTGTTGATTATCAGTTTCACACTGATCCTTCCTCTTTCAGTCACTCATATTCACTCTTCTATAACCTATAAGGTCACACATCTCATATATATTCAGATTACTGCCCATACATCTGAATATGTTTGCTACATTGTACAATCACTCATTCATCTATTTCTCATCACATAGAGTGGTTGAGAGTTTTGCTCCCACATTATACATTGAACATTGGTATATATGATACTATGAGTAAGCGATGGCTTACGTAACACCTTACACATGTCCTCTATTCTTTCTCTATCTTTGTCTCATCATCTGTATGATTAAGTTGTGGTATGTTCATGTTTTGTCAATATGGAAGATTGCTGGAATTAATGTTGTACATGATTGGAACTATGGAACCATGGACCTGTGACATGAGCCTAAGGGCCTACCTCACTTCCAACATAGATAATATCCTGCTCTCATTCAGTTTATATGTTCATAAAGATAAATTTATGATAAGAAGGCAAAGATTCCATATTTCATAAAAGAAGATGACTATGCATTTTATGGGAGGAATTTGGATTCTTACATTCAACCATACAGGGGGGGTGACGAACCTTCTCAAACCCTAAAAGGTTTACTTGATAAAGATAAAGAGAAAGTTTCATGTCCTACATTGATATCAAGTCCGTCATTAGTACCTCTTGAAATTCCAAGTTATGAAGTTGGAGAAAGTTCCAAAATTCCAAAAGAAAGAGATACTGAAGAACAAGAAGACATTGCACTAGTTTTCTAGAATACTCCAAGGTGGTTATATCAAACTTGGAACGACAGTGGTATAAAGAACTTCATAGGTAGAACAAGAAGTCAAACAAGGAAAGAACAAGCAGATCAGGTAAATTACGCAGAACATTTTGACATTCATAACTTTTTAGCACTATCTTCAGTTGAGAATGAACTAGCTAATGTTAAAGATGCACTAAAAGTCATGTTTGGAAGAAAGCTATGAATGTTTTAGGATTCTAAGCTGCACCTCTTACATGTCTACCTTGTATAATAATTAATGGAGCTCTCTAGCTTGTGAATATCTTCCTTTTGAACTTCTCTAAAAACCTGCAAGTAAACATACTCCTCTAACAAGGAACCATTATTCGATGACATGTCCAAAGAAAAATCATATGCATCTTGATGAATAATATTCCATTGAAGTGGAAAGGTGTCTCTATGCTCAAACTTGTGAAGATTGATTCTACTTGGTATGCCAAAGTTATCAAGGTTTAGAGAATTTCTAGCCCAATCATGTAAGCCTTTTATTGGTGCATACATGATCATCAATCGATATGTTCATCAACCAATTGCAATTTTAGATATGTTTGTAAAGCACGTTTTCACCACTTTTCTTGAAGGTATTTAGTAGGTTTTACAACGTTTATCGTGTTCATGTTGAATGCATAAATGGACATGTCCCTCATCTCATTCACTATACCATTGATACTTATTTTATGCCCACTTATTCTTTGGGTAATTTTTCTTACAGATTTATTGCTCGAGTGGTACCTTTGTTTATCCTCGAAATTGGCCATTTGCTACCAAAACTGTGGATTTTCATGCAGAAATTCCTATAGACTTAGGCCGCTTTTTACATTTTTTTTTTTCAATTCTTCCATGTTAGTTGTGCATTTGTCACTCTTTTTCATAATGAATCCAATATTTTTACCTTCTTGATGATAGACTGATTCTTGTACTTTCATGTATAATGAGAAACTCTTTCAAAACATCATCTTAGTCCTTTGAAAAATTCATGATTATTGTGTCCTCTTGAACTGGATAATCCATGAATTGGCTTGTTCAAATTTCATCAAATTCATTCGTAGGTAGTCCTTGATGATTTTCTTGCTCCTTTTTCCACCTTGCTTCTTGTACTTGATCTAACAAGTGACTTTTTTAATCTTCTTCAATTTTGAATATTACAATAGTTACATCTTTTCCTTCATAATCATGAGTTCCATTCTTGATTGTCTCATGCCAAAGGAATGGTTCACCTTTGGGAAATACATTAGCTTTCTCTTTAGACTTCCACTTGGAAATAGTTTCTTCTTGATTATGATCTTGTTTTTTCTCTTGTGACCTTTGATTACATTTTGGTGCTTCTTGATTTTGACTATATCAATAGTTGGGCTCGACACTATCAATATTTGAGAACTTCTCCTCAGTTAGCCTCTTCTAAGACCTTTTGAGTTCCCTCTATCAATTTCTTACACATAATAAGTTCTTTTTTCTAGATTTGCATTTGGCTCTTTACCATGTCCACTTTGAATTCTAGATGGATAAGCTTTCATTTGCATTTTTAGGCCCTTAAGAAAAGGGCCTACTAGGATAATGCCTATTTTCATAATCCTTGGTGCTTGATTTGTGTTATTATATTTTGGTCATGATGTGTATGAACACACTTAGGACTAGCAAGGCACTATTTTCCCTCTTAGGAGGGCTTTTCCCTATGTTTGTATATACATCTATAACCCTAATAGGCTACTTATCTTTCTATGTTCACTTAGTAGTACACTGAGGGTTATGCTCCAAGATTCTCCTTCTTCTTTCCTGTGCTATTTGCATGCTTCCCTAGTACAAAAACTCCACAAATTGGTACTTATAAAAACAAGCCTTTGATTTCTATAGGGCATCGTGGATAGCGTTTCAAGCACTACCTCATAATCGACACCTCCAAATGCATTATCATAGTTGACTACGATGGAAATTTCATCCTTTTGTGCCAAACATATATACAATTTTTGGTTCACCAGTACAGACGTCTCAAAGTTTGCCACAGTTCTAGTAGAGTTTGGTTGGGTATCTTTGTTCAATTTTCTTGAGAAACAATCAGTTTTTTGTATTGGGGTACAATCATTGGCCATGGCTAAAAGCAATGATGTATCTTGTATGTTGTTGGTTGCTAAGGATAAGTTGGATTCTTCTAACTACCCATTGTGAGCATACATGATGCATCATGCATTGGTAGCAAAAGGCTTGTGGAATATTGTGCAAGGTGTTGAAATACATTCTCCTACACTTGCAAATACTATGACAATAGGTGATCGAGTTGATGTCAAAGATGATGATCTTCATGTTCTTGGTCTACTACAATTCTTATTGCACCTACTGCAAAGCAACTTCATGTTGGAAAAAATATAGTCTTATGGCTCAAACCCTAATTTCTAGTAAACCTTACTTTTGTAAAATCATCATTTCTCAAGAATAGTATAGTCAAAGATGTTCAGAGATTATTATGGCATAATCTTATAGTACTTTGGAAGCAATCAATTACTACTAAAAAATTAAGCCCTAATTTTTATTCTTTCAAAGTGTTTTTCGCATTAAGTGATTACTATATTTGAATGGTTCAAATTATAAACTAGAAAAGCATCCAATCCTATTGCTATGATCAATCACATATTGTTTTAGCCCTTGTTGATATATTTAGGTAGTGATGTATGTGAACACTCTAGGATCACCGGGGCACTTTTTTCCCTCTTTAGAAGGTTTTTTTCCCCCGGCTTGTATATATGCCTAGTGCCCTAATGGGCTACTTATCTTTGTACATTCTAGTGGTAATACATTCAGTATTGTGTGTTGTGCTCCAAGTTTCTTCTTCTTCCTTGTACTATTCGCATGCTTCTGCAGACATCTAACTCCAACAATTGGTATCAGAGCAGGTCGTCGCTTCATCTAGGGCATCATCGACACCTCTCTAGTTGCAATCTCAGAATCACATGAATTTTGGTGAGCATACTCAGCGTGTTTTCGAGATCAAAACAGCTTTGCTGTGTGGTGCCAAAATTGCGATCTGAGCTCGTTTTGGCCTCCGAACGCACTTTCGCAGCACTTGTGTAGGCTATTTCATCTTTTTGTGCCAAAGATATATACCAGTTTTGGTTCGCCAATATAAGCGTCTCGAAGTCTACTATAGGTTTAGCAGAATTTGTCGGCGCACTTCTGTTCAACTTTTTGAGATATAGTCAATTTTTTGCATCAAGGTATTTTAGTCACCGGCCATGGCTGAAAGCAGTGATGTATTTTGTATGTTGGATGTTGAGGATAAGTTGGATGGTACCAACTACCTATTGTGGGCTTATATGATGCGACATGTATTGGTTGCAAAAGGGCTGTGGAACATTGTGCAGGGTGTTGAAAAACGTCCTATCACACCTACAACTGTTAAAACTGCAGGTATTGAAGCTGATGCATATGGTGTCGAAGACGATGATATTCTACATATTCTTGTTCGTGCTACGGTTTTTGCTGCACCTACTACATAGAAAATTCGTTGGGATGATAGAGATGCCCAGGCACATGCATTGATACCTTTGTCTATCAAATGTGCCATTATTCCTCACATTCGCTCTCACAAAACAACTAAGGATGCGTGGGATACACTTACCACATTGTACCAAGTTAGGTATGAGGCTCGTATTGCTTACCTCTGAAAACAGTTGGAGAGTGAGCACATGAATGAAGGTGATTCTATGGACAGCTTTCTAACAAAGATCAAAGACTTGAAGGAAAAATTGATTTCTGCTAATGAGGTTATACCAGATAGCTCACTTGTGTAGACTGTTCTGAATGGTGTTCCTGATTCATATCAGAGTTTTGCTTCTACTCTTCGGTTGATGATGAAAGGAAATCCAAATGCCTTGTCATTTGAGGAGTTAGTCTCTATTCTGTTGCAGGAAGATCAGTCAAGGCAGAACAGGTCCATTATGACTGTTGCATATCAAGCTATCTTGGCTAGTCAGAAGGGCAAAGGAAAATGGTGTTGGAAATAAGGTAGGCCCATAGCTCATATCACAAGTCCAAGGTTCCATAGATCCAACATATACAACACAGAATCTAGCAATCTTCAATATTGACAAAACACGAACATACCACACTTAATCATACAAATGATGAGACAAAGATAGAGAAAGAATAGATGACATGTGTAAGGTGTTACGTAAGCCAAGGCTTACTAGTATCATATATACCAATGTTCAATGTACAATGTGGGAGCAAAACTCTCAACCACTCTATGTGATGAGAAATAGATGGATGAGTGAATGTACAAATGTAACAAACATATTCAGATATATGGGCAGAAATCTGAATATACATGTAATAGGTTATAGAAGAGTGAATATGAGTGACTGAAAGAGGAAGGATCAGTGTGAAACTGATAATCAACAAACCCTCATCTAACCTTAGGCTATGGAAGACCCTAAGTCAGATACATGTGTGAAAAGATCACATACTTAAAAAGTAGCAAAGAATGCTAAAAAGTTTGCTGCCAGAAATCCTCAAACTCATGTGAACACACCTTCTCAAACACCTCATCCAAATATGCATAAAGCATATATGTACTGATTCTCTTGTACCTATGCCGAATAGGACTCCTTCTGATATGGATGCTACTGCCTCCATAAACTCCAAGTAGTACCTGTGTGCATAAAGAAAATATGTACCTGAATACTTAACATAAGATGTAAATCTTATGTTAAACACCATCCAATGTCTTTGAAGTAGCCCGAAATCTTCATGTAGAAGACAATCTTCAAATACACCATGTAGATGGCCATCAAGCTGCTAATGACCAAGTCCTCTTTCCATGAACAAGAGATAACCTCCTCTTCATGAGCAAGAGTGTGATCACACTCTTCATCTTCTCCAAGAAGAACTCCATAGCTGCTCTGTTTAGGCTCTTAACCCAAGGGAAAGAGTTGTCGATATATGTGTATGGTTTACCTAATCTACTCGAGATCGGCCTATATAACCTCCTCTAATTCCTCGACAAGGCTCAACATAGGTGTAGAAAAGGAAAGGGTGAAGACCTGAATACACATACAAATCGATACTTAGCCAGGGTTGATCCTTGCAAGGACACTCTCTCTCTCCCCGCTCACACTTCCTATCAACTTAAGTCCCCTCTCTCTTCTCTCTCTTTCTCCTTTGTTTTCTCTTTCTCTCTCTCTTGTGCACATATACTCATGCACACATGCATATACCCTTGTTCGCACACGCATGCACTCACTCTCCTACTAACCCCTCTTCCCTCTCTCACACACACTTTCTTGCACATGCACACTCGCCCACATGCAAATCACACCCCTTTCCCTCTTACTCCCTCCTTCATATACACTTATGCCCACAAATGTGTGACATTGGATTCACTTTTTTGATTTTCGGAATGTATTTCAAGATCTTGGTAACAGTTTCGAATCATCTAAGTCACGATATGAATCAACAAAGAGAGTGCATTTATGGAACTCTATGTCATTAAGCGAGGGATTTACACATGTAAGGCATTTTTGTTGTTCCTAACAATGGGCCAAAGTATAGTTCACCTACTCATTCTCATTCATGGACCCCTTGCTTTCTCTCATTCTCTTTTTCTGTCCCTTGCAAACATGTTAAAAGAAACAAAAAATCTTCTACAACACGTTGCTACCATAGATAAACAAAAATTCACGTTTTTGTGACAAAGGATAGGAAACATATATCATCGATGTTATAATTTCTCAGCCAACATCACTAGGGAATGGTTAGGTTGCTCACCTGGAGATTAATATTCCTTCTCTTTGTTTTGAATTGCAACATGTTCAACTACATACCATGTGGTGAAGTGCAATGTCATCTGAAATTAACGTGCTTCTCCTACTTGGTGTTTTTACCCTCAATCTCGATCTCTCCACGCACAACTTACGTATTAATTTTTTGCCTCCGAATGATATCAATTATTACATATATTACAACGGGGTTACTCTAACAGTCTTGAAGCAAAACTATTATGGAAGAGCACCGCACAGTAGAAAACATATGTATCATGACAAATATGAAAAGAGACGACCACCTACACGATTATGAACTATAATCCTCAGCCGAGCACTTTGCCTTTTCATCCTCTGCTTCTCTGCAAGTCGCACACAGTCCTCCACCTTGCCCTGCTCCTTCGTCACACTCCTCACAGCAACTGACAATGAGGATGGCTTAACTTTTTCCCTTGTATTCACGGGTACCATAGCCCTTCATCATTAATATGATTTTCTTCCGGACCATCTTCCCTTATCTGATGAGTGTCATCAATCTCTGTTGTTGCTGGTCGCCATCGTTTCCATCATGAGGTTGAGATCTAGCACCATGGAGCACTCTAGTAAAAGAGACTCGATAAGGATTTCAACAACATAATCCTAGATGAGACTTGGCAAAATCTATCCTTCTTTAACCATAAGTCTGCCTGCATCCCGCACCTTCCAAAACAAGCCGATTCCGACTGCTGCAAGGTCAGAGTTAGCTTCTCTACATGGAATCCCTCAGTCTTCAGTAATATCTTCTCTCTTCATGTCAAATGCATTGGATTATATCTCTTAGCGAACACTACACTCTGCCGTTTCCCGAAGAACTTTCTCTTGTCACCACAACTTCATCTCCATCATTCGTTAATGTGTTACACGCTGATGGTTACTCTAACATCACATGCATGAACAGCAGATGTCTTGGGATTTCTCATGTGCACCATGGACAGACTCTCCCCCAACATGTTGGATTTACAAGCTTGTTCCCTTCATGGTTCAGCTACCAGGTTTCTTTCCCCTTTGCCGAAGCGCATGCCTTCATTCGCCCTTCCTGAAGTCCTTGGCTCTTGACCAAGTGGCCAAATCCTCTAGCAGCGCATTCCTTCTGTTCTTCTGCAAGACAAGTCGATGTAGGCCCCCATCGATGAGAAGCATTCCTCCCTCCTAATCTTCACACCCACCTCCCACTGAGAAGACACACACTCATTGTTGCTCTGAACTGAGGGAGAGAGATGTGTAGCCATCTCAGAGATGCCGAGTGAGAGCGAGACCAAAAAATGATATCTCCTTTTGTCACCTGCCAAAACTGGCCACACGAAACCCTCCCTGTCATCTACCTCCGATCACACCGAGCAAAGAACAAAAACGTTGAAGAAACCCCCCCTTTTTCTCAGATCTGTGGCCCCTTCTTCTTGTTATGGCGGATAACAAGAATAGCGATTCCTCCCCACAAGCCAGAGAGAGTCCAAAAAGAAAAACCCGCCTGCTGCCCTTGCAATTCCAAAAGAAGACCAAAAAAACCACCTTCTCCCCTTTCGTCGTTTCAATAGCTTTTCAGGAACCCTGCCACATTAGACAAAAAACAAAAGACAAAAAGAAAACCTCCTGCCAGAGCATGGCCGAATGCCCACCCCTTTCTCTCTGCAGGTAAAGCAACCCCCCCCTTTTTCTGTTTCTTTCGTCAGAACAACGGAAAAACGGACCTTAGCATGCATTATACATGAGCTCAACAATGGCTGCTAGAAAACTAGTTCCTCAAGGGCCAATCATGTTTGTCATTTCATACCCAGCCTGTATGTCCACATCTTAAATGAACAGCCACCTCAACTTTCATTGAGGGCTTTGCAAATCGCATGTGCCACCTCTTGATCATGAGGAAATTCACATCAAAATTAGCAGTTCAATTCAGACAGTTGCATCCGAATCCTGTATGATCTACATCTCCATATAGCACTGCACAATGCCCACCCTCAAACATTATTGGCAATGTTCCAATAATAGAATTCAAGTCTTCAGAATCCAAATCATATCCTGCTACAATCAAGGTCCAAATATGTGATTCAGGTCATTGGAATCAAATACTCCAGCATCCATGTTAAAATTCACACTATGCTTCCATGAAGAAATGGGACCAACCGATTGTCCATTTACCGGTGTTTTTGAGCACTTTTTTGAAAAACAAGGAACTGGAAGAGCACAAGGGGGGGGGGGGGGGAGAATTGATGTAGGATGGTCCTGCCCATCGTTCCCAGGATGGAAAATCTTCACACATTCCATGTGCAAATTTCTTTCTACCGTGCACTGGACTCGTCGCCAGATGGTGCTCTCATAGGCTGAAGCAATTTCAACAAGCTTATGTACTCTTTAGCTTCTTCCAGCATGGAGGCGCTATCTATCTGTGTGTCTCTTTTAATCTGACAGCAACCTCATTCCACATGTCCATTCACATCCACTCTGGCCCTACACTTTCTCGTTGTTAGAGTAGAACACCCTGCCATAATTCTTGCAGACAAATCGAAGAGAGGATTCCAGTGCCTATACAAGACCTTCCTCAGTGACTCTTTTGCAACACTCCACTAAGCATGTTTCAGCTCTTCTTCAGTACCTGGAACTAATGGAGTTGATACTTAACCATCCTAGCTTTTCAACAGTTTTCATAGTGCTCCAAGACCTCAGTAGCATCTCCAAGAGTAGGCATATTACCTCCAAAATTATATATACTTGTTCAACGGACAATGTAGAGTTGAAAAACCTAGTTCTTACCCAAGATCTTCATAATCGGAAGGTAGATATATCACTCATCTATTCGTTTTACTGAGCAGTCAACACTGACATCTACTATTGTAGACAGTAGAGGCCCTTAGTTGTGTCATATCTGCTGATGACAGAACTTGGAATGGTACATAGCAAACACCTGCTACCAAAGCTCCCCTCGAGACATGCATCTCATCCCCTCCTTAGAACCTGTCCTCCCCATGTATGAGGCTGTAATAATCTAACGTGCTCAACTGTGCCATAACATTTATCTGCTGTTGTACTGCCTTCACATAAGTGATGCAAGAATGTAGACTCCCTCAGTTGATTTCATAACAGGAATGTTGTTGATCACTCTTAAAGTACCTGTAATCAAACATCTTCTTCTGCCAAATAGCAACACATTAGTGCATAAAAACCAACCATTTTGTGAGCTAACATACTCCCCTCTTCTTATTTGCGAAGTCGTCCTCAACGAGCCATTCTTGCTGCAATAAAATCCAAACAACCATGAACATGTCAATTTACAATTGGTTCGCATACCTTTTCATCGATCCATCATTCCAAGTGGACCTGCACTCATTGAAGCTATTAGTTCTAAAAAAAATCACTCATGAATACATACAAATCATTCACTTCCAAAATGATCCAAGAACATGCACATATTTGCAACTCCATTTTCAACATGCATCAAATTGCTCATGCATTCCATTTTGAAAATACTCTCAACCAAAACAACACATGCATACCTTTGCATGTTTTACACATGCAACTATCATTGCGAAAAAACAGAAACGGAAATACCAAAATAAACAACAACGACTGAAATGAATTCAACAGGAGATGCAACATACCCAAAATGCATACCCCTTTTATTGACCTACTATTCGCTATGTACAATTATTCCATGACTAGACACTCCCGAAGAATCCCCATCGTCGTCGTACAAAAGCCATCGAGACCCGAGTACAAGTCAAGACCTACATAAAAACCCTAGAGTGTCCCACACACTAGAAAACCCTCGGATAGAGCATACGAGTTGTAAAGCAAGACCGTTGCATTACCTCGCTAAAGGTCTCATCTATAAGTACACATACAGTATCCGTGCCTTTGAGAATGTTGATTCAGAGTGAGCTGATCTGTCGCAAGCCACCATATACCAATCACACAAGCAAATAACGTTCCCTTCCAGGCGATCATCGCCCTCTCCTCTCTCTCTCTCCCCCTCAGGAGTGGGGAATAATTTCATAGGTAAATTTTTATTTATAATCACACGTTGGCCTGCATTGACATTGGATGCGATTCATGGACCTGACCACCCGGCCAGGTTGATTCCACCCATCTACCAATGCAACGCAACGCACAACACACGAACACATAACGAGAGACAAGTAACATATATCAGCTAGCCCATAACAAAGCTGGATGCGGCTCGTGGTCGTGACTACCCAGCCACGATGGCTCCACCTACCTACCAACCCGTTATGGCGCATAGCTAAGACACAAACATATACATCCCAAGCCTATGGTGAAACTAGCTACGGCTCGTGGTCCTAACCACCCAGCTAGGATAAGTCCACCCACCTACTAGCCCACCATAGCGCATTGGTACGACCACAACAACACAATGTTTTTTGTTTTGTTTTGTTTTTTTTTTTTCATATTAGTTAATTTGCCCGAGTCCTGAGAATTAGGGAGAGGAAGAAAGGGATTTTCCCCACTTTTCCCACACAGACATGCAAACATACACACTCCAGCCTTTGACAGATCAACCACCTCTTCACTCCATTCTCTCAATTACAGACACTACATATGTATTCATCGAGTTGACTTTTCACTTGGTAACTACAACCGGCTATGCCTTGGTCCCTCATATGCTTATCCTTAGATTCTCTAGAATGTGGGTCTCCGGGATGTCTTATATAGCCTCAACTCGTACTCGCATCCCGACGACTTCCCTAGGGCGAGTCAGGCTAAACTTCAGGAGCTCCGTCATCACTTCCTATTGTTAACACATCTGCCCAAGCCCACGTGATATCGTTTTCTTCGTTAGGCATTTCCCTCGAAGGGTCGAAATAGTAATATCGATCCCCCGCCCATCCTACATGTCGATTCAAGTATTCCTCAAAACACTCAATATAAAATATAACATCCAAACCCTCGTTTATGAAGCATACCAGCCAGTGCGCTTCCTCCACATCATATTCTGTCTCAAAGTCGCCGACCTCTATGTCCATGCGGGCGAATGTTTGGTCCGAGAAATATATCCTTAGCTCGTACAAATAGAGTTGAATATTTGATCTGCCATTTTGTTACTTAGCTCCTAACAGTCTCTGTGCAACACAAAAAATAATTAGAAGTCCAAAATTCTTGAGCTAGCAAGGGATAATATTTATGACACAGAAATCATAGCTTACATATGTGCATATATATATATATATATATATATATATATATATATATATAACTATACATCTATGTACAAGGAGTCTACTACGTTCCTCCGCTTGGATCTCGTTTGGCTTCTATCGTCCCAATGTTACTTGAAATATGGTTTAACTCGAAGCGCGTTAACCTTCACGGGAGCACATTCTTCTCCTAAATCTTGAATTTGCATGGAACCATTGGAGTTGAGTTCCACCACCTTAAACGGTCCTGCCCATCTTGTCTGTAACTTCCCCGGGAATTTATAATATTTGCTATCATAGACTAGCACCAAATCCCCTTCTTGAATCACATAGGTCTTGAGATTCTTGTCGTGCCTCTCCTTACGTCTTTTCTGAATAGCTTCCAGACTTTGCTGTGCAATGAGTCTCTTTTCTTCTAGCTTGACCAGTTGTATGTACCTCTCCTTCAATGACTCTTCCTCTCCCATCCTGGCCTCGATGGCCACTCTTAATGTCGGCACTTCTTTTTCGATGGAAAAGATGGCTTCCTTGCCATATACTAGGGAGAACGGAGTACTCTTAGTCATCACTTGGTAGGATGTTCGATATGCCCATAAAGCTTCCAAAAGTCTCTCATCCCAGTCTCGCCTATGTACAGCTACTGTCTTTGTCAGAATCTGTTCAAGAACCTTGTTGGTAACCTCCACTTGTCCAGTTGCCCTCGGGTAATATGGAGTGCTTTTTCTATGTTTGATCTTATATAATTCCATTAATTCTTCGATCAGTTCGTTGACAAAGTGCATTCCTCTATCACTCACTATCTCCAACGGGCATCCGAATCGGGTGATAATTTGTTCATACAAAAATTTAGCTACATCAACAGCTCGGTCAGTCTTCAGAGCTTTAGCCTCTACCCACTTGGTAACATAGTCAGTGCAGACCAAGATATACCTATTGGATCTACGTCTTGAGGGAGGATCAATGGGCCCCACAAAATCAATTCCCCACTTTTCAAAAGGCTTAAGAGCCAGCACCGGCGTAAGCGGAGCTGCATGTGCTAATGTTGGTTTGCCCATTCTTTGGCATCTGTCACATTTCTTGCAGTATGTGTGAGAGTCTTTGAACAGCGTTGGCCACCAATACCCAGCCAATAAAACCTTTCTTGTCGTCAGTTCACCAACAAAATGCCCACCGTAGGGTTCATCATGCAAAGCTCTCAACACTAGGGTTGCTTCTTCTTCCTCGAGACACCTCCGATAAATGCTTTCATGTACAAAATATCAATAGAGCTGCCCCCCAATGATGCTATGGTGCTTCGCCAATGCTAACAGTTTTTTCTTCTCTCTCTTGTTTTCTCTTGGCGGATATTTAGTGGTGCACAAGAAATTCACCAAGTCGGCATACCAAGGTACTTTAGCATCAACCTGGAATAGATGCCCATCAGGAGCATCATCGGGCACACCAAAGATTGGCTCCTCATTCATAATTCGAGATAAATGGTCGGCCAATATGTGCGCTTTGCCTGGTTTGGTTACCACTGTGAACTGGAATTCTTGTAGGAGTAGCATCCACCTCATCAATCGCCCTGATAGCTCGGGTTTATTAATGATATACTTTAGGGCTTCGTGATCCACATAAAACATGAAATGCTTTCCCATCAGGTAATGCCGATACTTGTTTACCGCAAAGATCATCGAAAGGCATTCCTTCTCTGTAGTCGTGTAGTTCCTCTCAGTGCTATTCAAGTTGCGACTTGCATAATAAATAGGGTGGTGTAACTTCTTTTCATCGGCTTGGCATAGCACTGCTCCAACCGCAGTATGAGAAGCATCTGTGTGCACATGAAATTCTTTCGTCCAGTCGGGTGCTACCAAAATTGGCGCATTTATCAATTTATTTTTGATCAATTCGAAAGCAACCTGACACTCTCCAGTCCATTGGTATTGTTGGTCTTTCCTCAAAAGATTCGTCAGTGGTGCTGCTATTGATGCAAAATTTAATATAAATCGTCGATAATAATTAGCATGCCCCAAAAATCCTCTGAGTTGCCGCAAGTTTTGAGGAGGTGGGAGTTGTCCAATTTTTTCCACTTTATCCTCGTCAACTGCGATCCCTTTTTCGGAAATAACATGTCTCAAAAGCAATCCTCTTCGGACTCCAAATGTACACTTTTTAGGATTTAATGCGATGCCTTTTTCAATGCTTCTTCTTAAAATAGCTTCTATCCTCTCCATCATGTTTTCATCATTGCCTCTGATCGCAAAATCATCGAGGAATATCTCCATCCAATCCTGCAAATAGTCTTGATATGCAGCTATCATTGCTCTCTGGAATGTGGCCGGTGCATTGCATAATCCAAATGGCATCACACAATATGCGTATGTGCCCCATTCCGTGGTGAAAGTAGTTTTTGATTGATCCTCTTCATGGATTTGGATCTGGTTGTACCCACTGAAACCATCCAAAAATGATTACAATTTATGGCCAGCCACTCTGTCCAAGATTTGATCAGTAAACGGCAAGGGGAAGTGATCCTTTTTTGTGCGCTCGTTCAACTTCCGATAATCTATGCAAATGCGGATTTTCTTATTTTTTTCGGAACAACTACAATTGGTGATACCCATTCGCTGGATGCGATGGGATATATGAATCCTGCTTCCAATAATTTAGTCAATTCCAGCTTGATCAATTCTGAGTAGATTGGATTTGTCCGCCTGAGTCGTTGACATATTGGTCGGGTGCCTTCTTCCAAGTCTATATAATGTTGGTAGATTCGGGGATCAATTCCTCTCAGATCACTGTATGACCATGCAAAGGCCTTGCTGAAATTTTTTGAGTGCCAATTTAATGCAATCTCGTACTTCATCCGGTAGCTCAGACCCCACGCTCAAGAACTTTTCTGGAAAAACTTCCCATTTTTCCACTTGAGCTTCTCGCGAATATTCCTTATTCCTCGATGACGTTGTGATTGGAAAGTGCTCCCCGATCACGCGTGCATGGTTGGCCAGTAAATCATTGTTTTTTTCTATTTCAACCAGACCTAATTTCTTTAATTCAGCTTTTGCAATGGCTTCCGACACTTTAGTCTTACTCGTCGCTTCCTTTTCCGATTCTTGACTTCTCCTTAGAAGCTCTGCTTCTAGCATTCTAACCCTTTCTCTCAACTGTTGCACTTCCATTGTCGGAGCTAACTCCAGTTTCAACTCTTCTTTTGAAGTTCCCTTCTCCAAGGATTGAGTAGCTTTGTTTTCCTTTGCGTCTATACTCAACATGTAGCACTCAAATTCACTTGTATGTGTCAACCATCCCAGCAACTCCTGGTCTGAGTCATCCTTGTAACATAGTGGATCTTTGTACTCGCCCACTTTCGCATGTTGGAGTTTGGACAATTGCAAGTTAAATCCATCCTGTAGAAGGTCCTTAGAAGTTTTCGTGCGCAAGGCAAATCTTACCCGCGCCATTTCTTGTCTAACCTTTTCCTTTGCTTTCTGCTCCCTTTCCTCATCTGTTGTCGATTTCTTGCCGGTCAAATTTGGAGGCACTTGAAGTTGTATTCGGTCAGCCTTCGGTCCAATTGTGATAAATCCTGTGCGCCAATCGTGCACACATTCGGCTTGCACCAACCATGGCCGTCCAAGTAAGATCGAGAAGGTAGCCTCTGAGGTCCTTGGTCTTACTATCAGATAATCAACCTTAAACTCTAGACCGCCCACAACTATGCTTACATTCTTCAAAAGACCCGCAGGCTTCACTTGTGTTTGATCTGCCATTCTCAAGGACATCGGAGTTTCTTCCATGTGGTTGAGGCCCAAAGCTTTCATCATGAACTCAGTCATAAGGTTGACTGCGGCTCCACTATCTAACTGAGCACCAGGGACTGCATACGCTTTAATCTCGACTATCACAGCTGGAGCATTCGAATCAATTTGCGTCGTAATGCTTTGAATGATCCCTTGGACGTCTTTATCTTGTCTCTTTTTCTCTCGAGCTTTCCTCGGCTTCTTAATATATTCGTTGTAGAATTGTTTCCTATAAGCAGGTGAACATTTTAGCAATGTGTCAATGTCTAACGTGACTTCCGTGTCAGCGAGCAGCTTTACGATGTCCATTTTCTCCGAACTTTGTCTTTCCTTTCTACACTTCGGAGCCCTTAATCTTTCACGGAATGGTGCTATGCCTGGCACAAACTCCTTGGTCACTGGTGGAAGGATCTCAATCTCTTCCCCATCCTCAAACTCTTGCTGCTCAGCAAATCCTCTAACTTGGTTTTCTACCTCTCCATGCTCAGCTATCTTCTCTGATCTCGCTTCTTCGCTTTTGCCTTCTCGATGTTTCTTTGAATACTCTTGGGTCCTTGTGACTACTGCCACAATTGGCTCTTTATGTGGTTTCTTGGCCTCGTAAGCATCCACAAAGTGCATTGACGAGCTAGAACCTTCTTGAGGGTTCGGTGTCTTGAACACTACTCCGATCGTAGGAGCGTGCTCTTGAGCTCTCGATGTGGAATGCATCTGCGTATCAACATAATTCGAGGACCCTACTGGTCCTTTTTCCTTGCCGGCAGCAGCTCTTCGTTTTGGACAATCTTCAACAAAGTGGCCCTCTCCACTACAGTACCTACATAGTGGGGTATAATCAATTGGTTTCTTTTCGTTTGGGCATCTAGATTGAGTATGGCCAAAGCCATGGCATCTCCAACACTGGATTGGACCGTCTCTTCTTTGATCGCGTGCGGCTCCTCTTGGGTAGTCTCCTCCTTGGCCTTGAGCACCATATCCATAAGTTTGTCTGTTTTCCCAACGAGATGTAGGTGGGACACTTTGAGTGGGCAATCCCGTGTAAGGTCTTTCTCTTGTATCTCCCGATTTCATGGTCCTCTCTTCATAGGCTCTCTTGTTGTAACATCGGTCCTCTGTGTGATTTGTTCTTCCACAAAAAGTGCAACGCATTCTAGGTGGTGATCTATCTGTGAATACTCTTGAGACTGTAGGGCATTCTGAAGCCAAATGGCCGTAACCATGGCACTTTCCACACCATGTATTCGATCTAAACACTTGATTCGGGTTTGTAGTTACCTCGGGTTTTACTGTGTATGTTTCCTGGGTCATTGTGGTAGCTTTTATAGCTTGCGTGACCAACTCCAATATTCGTTCTTCAGTTAGCGCAGGCTTTACCTCGCCTAGCGTACTAGTGGCAGCTACAAAAGTTGGGGTTGTCAATGCGGGACTTCCTTGGCCAGGATCTTTCATCGGTATGTTTCTTGGGCCTCCCATTGGCTCGTATAAGAGCTCCATCTTCCTCTGCTGACATAATTGTACTTCCTCCCAAAGCCTTGCTTGTTCCTTAGCATCCATTAAAGTTGCAGGTCTTGTCAGGCTGATATGCTGCTGCGCCGTAGGATCTCTCAATCCCGAAATGAATCTTCTTTTCAATGTCTCATCGTTCGGGGCATTCGCGCCCATCTTTCTTACCAACGTTTCCATTCTCTGAATGTAGTTATCGATGCTCTCATTGACTCCCTGTCGCAAGTAATCCATCTGTTGGGCCAATCTATCTTGGAAGCCTTGTCGTCGAAACTTTGCCAAGAAGGCTTCCTTGAGCATCTGATAAGTTCCACACTCTTGTGGTGTCGAATTCCCATACCAATTGGCTGCCTCATCACAGAGAATAGCCGGAAAAATTCTCAACCTTCGATCCTGGTCAACTACCTCATTGGCCTCACAAGTAACCTCAAATAGTTGGATAAAACTATCTGGATCCTCGTCCCAAGCACCTGAGAACTTGGTGAAGTCCCCCAAATGAACCGAAATCCACTGAGCCATTTCAAACAGAGGTGTGATATCAATATCACTTCGATCCCAGAAATTTAGAGCGCGTGGCCTCAGGATCCCTCCTTCAAACTTCCGCACTTGATTCGCGACTCTCCTACGGGAGTACACGTTTTTGGCAGATTTCTTCGAGCTAGTCGAGGTTGACTCACCTTGCGATTCGCACCTCTTCCTTTCTCTTTCAAGGGCTCTTCTCTGAGCGCGTTCCTCTCTTTGCGTTTGTGTTGCTCCTGAGGATGAGCTCCCCTCGCTCATGTACTAGATCTGGAGTCCGCAAGCTCGGCCAACATGTGGCGCTAGGCGAACCTATGGCACTCTCTTATAGAGACGTGCCAAGCTATTCCCGGCAAGCGCACCAAAATGTTTAAGCTCTCAACCCAAGGGAAAGAGTTGTCGATATATGTGTATGGTTTACCTAATCTACTCGAGATTGGCCTATATAACCTCCTCTAATTCCTCGACAAGGCTCAACATAGGTGTAGAAAAGGAAAGGGTGAAGACCCGAATACACATACAAACCGATACTTAGCCAGGGTTGATCCTTGCAAGGACACTCTCTCTCTCCCCGCTCACACTTCCTATCAACTTAAGTCCCCTCTCTCTTCTCTCTCTTTCTCCTTTCTTTTCTCTTTCTCTCTCTCTTGCGCACATATACTCATCCACACATGCATATACCCTTGTTCGCACACGCATGCACTCACTCTCCTACTAACCCCTCTTCCCTCTCTCACACACACTTTCTTGCACATGCACACTCACCCACATGCAATCACACCCCTTTCCCTCTTACTCCCTCCTTCATATACACTTATGCCCACAAATGTGTGACATTGGATTCACTTTTCTCATTTTCGGAATGTATTTCAAGATCTCGGTAACAATTTCGAATCATCTAAGTCACGATATGAATCAACATAGAGAGTGCATTTATGGAACTCTATGTCATTAAGCGAGGGATTTACACATGTAAGGCATTTTTGTTGTTCCTAACAATGGGCCAAAGTATAGTTCACCTACTCATTCTCATTCGTGGACCCCTTGCTTTCTCTCATTACGTTGCTACCATAGATAAACAAAAATTCACGTTTTTGTGACAAAGGATAGGAAACAAATATATCATCGGTGTTATAATTTCTCAGCCAACATCACTAGGGAATGGTTAGGTTGCTCACCTGGAGATTAATATTCCTTCTCTTTGTTTTGAATTGCAACATGTTCAACTACATACCATGTGGTGAAGTGCGATGTCATCTGAAATTAACGTGCTTCTCCTACTTGGTGTTTTTACCCTCAATCTCGATCTCTCCACGCACAACTTACGTATAAATTTTTTGCCTCCAAATGATATCAATTATTACATATATTACAACGGGGTTACTCTAACAGCCTTGAGGCAAAACTATTATGGAAGAGCACCGCACAATAGAAAACATATGTATCATGACAAATATGAAAAGAGACAACCACCTGCACGATTATGAACTATAATCCTCAGTCGAGCACTTTGCCTTTTCATCCTCTGCTTCTCTGCAAGTCGCGCACAGTCCTCCACCTTGCCCTGCTCCTTCGTCACACTCCTCACAGCAACTGACAATGAGGATGGCTTAACTTTTTCCCTTGTATTCACGAGTACCATAGCCCTTCATCATTAATATGATTTTCTTCCCGACCATCTTCCCTCATCTGATGAGTGTCATGAATCTCTGTTGTTGCTGGTCGCCATCGTTTCCATCATGAGGTTGAGATCTAGCACCATGGAGCACTCTAGTAAAAGAGACTGGATAAGGATTTCAACAACATTAATCCTGGATGAGACTTGGCAAGATCTATCCTTCTTTAACCATAAGTCTGCCTGCATCCCGCACCTTCCAAAACAAGCCGCTTCCGACTTCTGCAAGGTCAGAGTTAGCTTCTCTGCATGGAATCCCTCAGTCTTCAGCAATATCTTCTCTCTTCATGTCAAATGCATTGGATTATATCTCTTAGCGAACACTACACTCTGCCGTTTCTCGAAGAACTTTCTCTTGTCACCACAACTTCATCTCCATCATTCGTTAATGTGTTACACGCTGATGGTTACTCTAACATCACATGCATGAACAACAGATGTCTTGGGATTTCTCATGTGCACCATGGACAGACTCTCCCCCAACATGTTGGATTTACAAGCTTGTTCCCTTCATGGTTCAGCTACCAAGTTTCTTTCCCCTTTGCCGAAGCGCATGCCTTCATTCGCCCTTCCTGAAGTCCTTGGCTCTTGACCAAGTGGGCAAATCCTCTAGCAGCGCATTCCTTCTGTTCTTCTGCAAGACAAGTCGATGTAGGCCCCCATCGATGAGAAGCATTCCTCCCTCCTAATCTTCACACCCACCTACCACTGAGAAGACACACACTCGTTGCTGCTCTGAACTAAGGGAGAGAGATGTGTAGCCCTCTCAGAGATGCCGAGTGAGAGCGAGACCAAAAAATGATATCTCCTTTTGTCACCTGCCAAAACTGGCCACACGAAACCCTCCCTGTCATCTACCTCCGATCACACCGAGCAAAAGAACAAAAACGTTGAAGAAACCCCCCCTTTTTCTCAGATCTGTGGCCCCTTCTTCTTGTTATGGCGGATAACAAGAATAGCAATTCCTCCCCACGAGCCAAACAGAGTCCAAAAAGAAAAACCCGCCTGCTGCCCCTGCAATTCCAGAAGAAGACAAAAAAAACCACCTTCTCCCCTTTCGTCGTTTCCCCAGCTTTTCAAGAACCCTGCCACATTAGACAAAAAACAAAAGACAAAAAGAAAACCTCCTGCCAGAGCATGGCCAAATGCCCACCCCTTTCTCTCTGCACGTAAAGCAACCCCCCCCCCCTTTTTCTGTTTCTTTTGTCAGAACAACGGAAAAACGGACCTTAGCATGCATTATACATGAGCTCAACAATGGCTGCTAGAAAATTAGTTCCTCAAGGGCCAATCATGTTTGTCATTTCATACCCAGCCTGTATGTCCACATCTTAAATGAACAGCCACCTCAACTTTCATTGAGGGCTTTGCAAATCGCATGTGCCACCTCTTGATCTTGAGGAAATTCACATCAAAATCAGTAGTTCAATTCAGACAGTTGCATCCGAATCCTGTATGATCTTCATCTCCATATAGCACTGCACAATGCCCACCCTCAAACATTATTGGCAATGTTCCAATAATATAATTCAAGTCTTCAGTATCCAAATCATATCCTGCTGCAATCAAGGTCCAAATATGTGATTCAGGTCATTGGAAGCAAATACTCCAGCATCCATGTTAAAATTCACACTATGCTGCCATGAAGAAATGGGACCAACCGATTGTCCATTTACTGGTGTTTTTGAGCACTTTTTTGAAAAACAAGGAACTGGAAGAGCACAAGGGGGGGGGGGGGGGGGGAGAATTGATGTAGGATGGTCCTGCCCATCGTTCCCAGGATGGAAAATCTTCACACATTCCATGTGCAAATTTCTTTCTACCGTGCACTGGACTCGTCGCCAGATGGTGCTCTCATAGGCTGAAGCAATTTCAACAAGCTGATGTACTCTTTAGCTTCTTCCAGCATGGAGGCCCTATCTATCTGTGTGTCTCTTTTAATCTGACAACAACCTCATTCCACATGTCCATTCACATCCACTCTGGCCCTACACTTTCTCGTTGTTAGAGTAGAACACCCTGCCATAATTCTTGCTGACAAATCGAAGAGAGGATTCCAGTGCCTATACAAGACCTTCCTCAGTGACTCTTTTGCAACACTCCACTAAGCATGTTTCAGCTCTTCTTCAGTACCTGGAACTAATGGAGTTGATTCTTAACCATCCTAGCTTTTCAACAGTTTTCATAGTGCTCCGAGACCTTAGTAGCATCTCCAAGAGTAGGCATATTACCTCCAAAATTATATATACTTGTTCAACGGACAATGTAGAGTTGAAAAACCTAGTTCTTACCCAAGATCTTCATAATCGGAAGGTAGATATATCACTCATCTGTTCGTTTTACTGAGCAGTCAACACTGACATCTACTATTGTAGACAGTAGAGGCCCTTAGTTGTGTCATATCTGCTGATGACAGAACTTGGAATGGTACATAGCAAACACCTGCTACCAAAGCTCCCCTCGAGACATGCATCTCATCCCCTCCTTAGAACCTGTCCTCCCCATGTATGAGGCTATAATAATCTAACGTGCTCAACTGTGCCATAACATTTATCTGCTCTTGTACTGCCTTCACATAAGTGATGCAAGAATGTAGACTCCCTCAGTTGATTTCATAACAGGAATGTTGTTGATCACTCTTAAAGTACCTGTAATCAAACATCTTCTTCTGCCAAATAGCAACACATTAGTGCATAAAAACCAACCATTTTGTGAGCTAACATGCTCCTCAACATGCTTCAAGTTAACACCATGGCTGCCCCATGTGCTAGATGAAACACCACCTCTATTGAGGTCCAAGCTCAAGGCTTGTGTTGAAAACTAGGTGAAGGATGCAAACAATGAGCCCAAAGTGCTTCTTTTATACTATTGTCTTGTATCTTAAAAAGCTCCTTGAAAAGCATTAAAACAGCGATCACGATGTTCAATAAAACAAAATAAAACTCGCGTCGGAATTCGTAACGCGCGCTCATCGCTGTCTTGTCCGCCGTTCGCGTTTTTCCAAAAGCATGATAGTAAAAGATCAAAGCGTGCTACTCAGACGCAGTCGGCGGAAATTGATCTCACGCCCCCAAGATGGGAGTACTTTGTTGTAGCCACAGCGCCCAACGCATTCTCTTGTAGAGTAATTGATACTGAACTATACACATGTTGTAGCAACTTGAGCAAGTCTTTGACCAATGAGACATTGTTTTCCAACAATCCCCCCTGCAATGTCATATTGGTACAATCTGAACTGGATCTGCAAACTAAACTATCAAAAGCTACAAACTATTACAAGCTTCAAGCTTGTAATCTTGAACTATCCTTCAAACCTTTTCTTCAAAAGTCTTCTTCAAAAACTAAATTTGACTTTCCTTCAAAAATCCTAAACTTGCTGAATATGAACCATAATACTTGAGAAATATATGCAAACTAGATATCCAATAGTGTTCTTATCAAGCAATCACTACTTGACAACAAATGTAGCATGAGCTGTCTCTGAACCTGCTATCTCCTGTTTTCTCAAACGTGAAAACATACACTAAGATCCACATATTTGCATTTACCTTACAAAAAGCTTTCTCAACGTACTTCTGTTGTGTTATGTAGATACACTAAAAAAAATCAGGAACTGAATCCTGGAACCTGTGACTGTAAACTCACAACTTAGTGTATTATGAACACTGCTGGTTCATCTCTCACTATACTCAAGTCAAGTCAACTCAAGTTAATTGAAATCAACTGAAATCAATTGAAATATGAGTCTTATCAAAAAATCTATGATGTCATCATGTCTTCATCCTTTAAATCCTTCATACCTCTTTCCTCAGAACCTGGTATAAACATATATGTGCGCACTTCTGAAAATACCTCTCTGAAATATCAATCTTCTCTTCAATAGAACTCTGGAACCTTCTCCTGAACAGGAACATCCTAACAGGAACTTTCTCCAGACATTCTCCTTCTTCCTTCTTCTTTCAAAGATGGAACATAAAGAGAACCTGACAAAGGAAATATAGGAATACCTGAAATAGGAATACTTGTAGGTATGACTCTGCATTCTTTCACATATGGCTGAAAATAAGTCTTCATGTTTCATCACCCCCCTGGATGATTTAACACTAGTATCCAGAATTCTTCAAAGTATATCAGACTTTATGAAATGTGGAACGTCTTCCTTCTTAAATCTGATGTTCAGTGATCAATACCTGTATTTGAAACAAAATCTCTGAACTCTTTTTATTAGCACTGCGCAGTTGCCAATAGCTTCCACAGTTACTTCCTCAGCTTTCCGTATTGTAAAATAAGGTTAGCTGATCCTAACATAACAAAACCTTGCTGAAAGCAGTTTAGGATTCATAACCTTCTGTAACATAACAAGTATCTTCACCTATCTCTCTGCATCACAAATCTGATAGAACCTGAATCTTTGACTTATTTCTTCCAATGCTAAGAACTTCACAAAACAAAGGATAAACAACTGACTCATAAATACTCAAGATCTTTCATGATCATTCAAGATCAATGATCTCTCCTGTGTAGAATCTGCTCTCATCAAACCGTCATGACTGAATGTTTGATTTATTATCTGAATGTCTCTAAGTGTCCATGCTTCTTACAAAGTTGTAAAACTTTACTTTAACCAAATACTTTATGAGAATCTGCAACTCCTCACTTGAAACATAAGTGGACAAACTTCTCACCTTGAGAACTCCAAAAGCTGCAAGTTGATACTTCATCTTTTCATATTCTACCCAGGTGAAATGTGACAGTACCTGTTTGACTTTCTTTTCGCTAACTCCACTTCTCAATCAAGTGATAGGATCTGATGGAACACCTTTTTGAATACAAACATGTATCCAAAAGTCTAGACAATCATAGAAAGTAGATTCTCCATTGACTTGTACAACAACAAAACTGAATTTTCTGAAGTTTCTGAAAATATTGAATATGAGGTAACCTTTTCCAAACATAAAACCTCAACCTAAGTCTTCAACATATGCTACAAAACTCTTTTACCTTAAGAGTTAGATAAAGAAGAAATATACTTCTCTGCAACTTGTCATATACCAAGTAGCTCTGTATTGACACACCAAGAATTCTTTGAGGGAACATATAAGTTGCCTGCTCAAAAGCTTCGACTAAAACATAACTCATACACATATGAGTCATAACATATATCTGTTGCTTTTTTTTCTCTCAATGCAATTCTTTGTCAAATCTACTAAATAGGACCAAGTGTAATGCAAAACAAGAAACTGCTTCTTCTTTAGACTATCTTCATACAAGATGTTCTCATAGACTTGTCTTTGGATGTAGGGGATAAAATAGGAAAAGTATATGGAAAGTATATGAGAAAAGGAAGCTTTACTTTTCTTTTGGAAATGATGGACTTTCTTCTTCTGCATATTTCTTCCACCTGATGATGATGTTAACATCTTCAAACTTCTCTTCCATACCTTTTGTTCTCTTCATCTTGAAGTAGCAAACACTCTTGACCTCTTCAAATGAACTTTTTCTCTTTCTCTAATTTTAAGAGTAAGAGACAAAACAAACATGGTATACAAATGGAAGTGAATATAGAATCATATGTTGTAAATCTGGAAGTCTGGGAACCTGGGATTTTGAATGAGCCTTAATGCATTAATGCCAAAGACCTAATGTTTGAAACCAAAACCTTAGTGCTCTGATACCAAATGTTGGGAATGAGGTAGGCCCATAGCTCATATCACAGGTCCAAGGTTCCATAGATCCAGCATATACAACACAGAATCTAGCAATCTTCAATATTGACAAAACACGAACATACCACACTTAATCATACAAATGATGAGACAAAGATAGAGAAAGAATAGACCACATGTGTAAGGTGTTACGTAAGCCAAGGCTTACCATATATACCAATGTTCAATGTACAGTGTGGGAGCAAAACTCTCAACCACTCTATGTGATGAGAAATAGATGGATGAGTGAATGTACAAATGTAACAAACATATTCAGATATATGAGCAGAAATCTGAATATACATGAGATGTGTGACCTAATAGGTTATAGAAGAGTGAATATGAGTGACTGAAAGAGGAAGGATCAGTGTGAAACTGATAATCAACAAACCCTCATCTAACCTTAGGCTATGGAAGACCCTAAGTCAAATATGTGTGTGAAAAGATCACATACTTAAGAAGTAGCAAAGAATGCTAACAAGTTTGTTGCCGGAAATCCTCAAACTCATGTGAACACACCTTCTCAAACACCTCATCCAAATATGCATAAAGCATATATGTACTGATTCTCTTGTACCTATGCCGAATAGGACTCCTTCTGATATGGATGCTACTGCCTCCATAAACTCCAAGTAGTACCTGTGTGCATAAAGAGAATATGTACCTGAATACTTAACATAAGATGTAAATCTTATGTTAAACACCATCCAATGTCTTTGAAGTAGCCCGAAATCTTCATGTAGAAGACAATCTTCAAATACACCATGTAGATGGCCGATCCTCACCATCAAGCTGCTAATGACCAAGTCCTCTTTCCATGAACAAAGGATGATAAAGCAATAAAATGTATTTTTGCTGGGTATAGTTCTAAACGTAAAGGCTACCACCTGTATCATCGATAGACTAAACATATTCTGGTTAGCCGTGATGTTGTTTTTGTGGAAGATGCTATTCAACCATTGGTTTCATGTACTAAGGAGACATCTGTTAGCTCCAAAGACATGTATGATACTTTGCTACCTCTTTTTATAGGTGGACAGTCTAGTGTTGGTCCTAATGAGGCAACTTCTCATCCTTTGCAGGTTTCATGTGATGATGCAGATCATCCCATTTCTGATGCAGATATACATGATGCACTTGTTGATGAGAGAGCTCATATTTGTTGGAGCTAGACGTCTGCCGAAGCATGCAAATAGCACAAGAAAGAAGAAGAAGCTTGGAGCACAACACACAATACTAAATGTATTACTAGAGAATGTACAAAGATAAATAGCCCATTAGGGCAATAGGTGTATATACAAGGGGGGGGGGAGGGGGAAACTCCTAAAGAGGGAAAAAAGTGCCCCGGTGGTCCTAGTGTGTTCACACACATCACTACCTAAATATATCAACAAATCCCCCTTGGGAGTGATGCGGTGAACAAGGAGCTGGCACTCATGTATAAGGAAGTGCCAAGCTATGTGGAAATCACTCCACAAAAGAAAGTAAGCCCAAAGCTTTGCGAAAAGCTTCAAACTTCTCCCTAGGTAGAGCCTTCATGAAAAGGTATCCAATGTTCTACTACATGGGCACATATGCCAAGATGATCTCCCCAGCAGAGAACCTCTCCCTTACATAGTGATAATGCACCTCAATGTGCTTAGTGCGAGCATGGAACACAAGGTTCCTTGCAACTGCCAATGCGCTTTGACTGTTAGTGAAGATGGTGGCGGCAGAAGACTGACCAACACCCAAATCAGCCATAAGGCGTCTGAGCCACACACACTCAACAATCGCTGTGAAAGATGCCCTATACTCAGCCTCACAACTGGAAGTGGCCACAGTAGGCTGCTTCTTGCTCAACCAAGATATACATGAGCTACCAAGCATGAAGCAAAAGCCACTAGTGGACACACGAGTGTCATAGCAATCAGCCCAATCAGAGTAAGAAAAAGCATGCAAATCTGGCGGTAGTGATCCCCCTTGGCATAAAACAACCCAAGTAGCCGAGTACCACTCAAGTAGTGAAAGATGCGCTTAACCCTCGGCCAATGCTTGACTCTTGGGCAATGCATGAACCTGCTCATTTGTGAGACAACAAACTGAATATCTCATCGAGTAATGCAAAAGTAAATCAAACATCCAACAGCCTGTTGATAGAGAACAACATCAAATTCATCTCCAGCATCATGAAGACTCAATCATAAACCTGTTTCCATCGGAGTAGCAATAGGTTTATAGTCTTCAAGGCCAAAATGCTACAATAATGTGTCAATATATTTCATTTGAAACAAAGCCATTCCACCATCAACATGCATAAATTGAATGCTCAAATAGTGATGCGAATGCCCCAAATCAGACATCTCGAACGAGGCATGCAAATCAGCCTTAAAATCAGCAATATGCCCCTCATGAGGACCAGTGAGCAGCATGTCATCAGCATAAACCATAATGATCAGAAGTACATCATTAGCACGCTTAACATATAAGGTGCTCTCAGTTGGACTGTTCTCAAAACCATGTGCAATCAGATAGGCATGTATCTTCTCATACCAAGCACGTGGTGCTTGCTTTAAACCATATAATGCCTTCTTTAAGTTGCACACCTGCTTTTCATGCCCTTTCTGCACAAAGCCATGGGGCTGAAAAACATACACTTCTTCATGCAAGTCATTATTCAGAAATGCATTTTTAATGTCCAACTGATGTACATTCCAACCATGATGGGTTGCAAGTGCACAGATGCTATGAACAATAGTCATTCGACAAGTAGGTGCAAAGGTCTCATCAAAATCAATGCCTCTTTCCTGCGCATAACCCTTTGCAACAAGCCTAGCCTTATACCTGTCAATTGTAGCATCAGGTTTACGCTTCAGCTTGTATACCCACTTAGTGCCAATGGCCTTCTTGCCAGGAGGGAAGTCACATAAAGCCCAAGTACCATTCTTCATTATATCATCATATTCAGATTGCATAGCAGCCATCCAATTTTATGAATTTTGTGCTTCGTCAAATAAAACAGGCTCATTCTCATCACAGAGACTGGATGCAGCCATAGCATAGCAATCTAATGCAAAAGAGGCACTATGAGCGCCTGATCGAGTACGATATGACATAGGTGCATCTAATTTGCTGTCATGCAAAGTCTACACCAGCCATTTTGGCATAGTTTTTGCCTCCTCAATATCAACTCTCTCATCAACAAGTGCATCATGTAGATCCGCATCAGAAATGGGATGATCTGCATCATCACATGAAACCTGCAAAGGCTGAGAAGTTGCCTCATTAGGACCAACACTAGATTGTCCACCTGTAAAAAGAGACAGCAAGGTATCATACATGTCTTTGGAGCTAACAGATGTCTCCTTAGTACATGAAAGCAATGGTTGAATAGCATCTTCCACAAAAACAACAGCACGGCTAACCATAATGCGTTTAGTCTGTGGATGATACAGACAATAGCCTTTACTTTCAGAACTGTACCCAACAAAAATACATTTTACTGCTTTATCATTTGATTTTCTACAATGTTGTTCAGGCACTAATGCATATGCCAAACAACCAAAAACATGCAGATGAGCAACAGATGGATTGCGATCATGCCAAACCTCATATGGAGTGATAGACTGCAGTGCTTTAGTGGGACACCTATTAAGTACATATGCTGCACACTTGATAGCCTCAAGCCAGAAACTATGTGGTAAAGCCTGACTCTTGACCATACACCTTGCCATCTCCATGAGCGACCTGTTCTTTCGTTCAGCAACTCCATTATGTTGAGGTGTATATGGCACTATACACTAGTGTTTTATCCCACGTTCAACCAGAAATGCATTAAAATCAGAAGACATATATTCCCCCCCTCAATCAGAATGGAGGGTGCCCATTTTACATGCTGATAGATTTTCAGCCAAAAGCAAAAATTGTTTGAAGCACATGAACACTTCGGACTTTGCCTTCAATGGATATATCCATGCATGCCTGGAAAAATAATCGATGAAAGTCACAAAGTAAAGATAATTTCCAAAAGAAGGTGTCTGCATAGGACCACATACATCACTATGTACAAGCTGCAATTTCTGAGTAGCCCAAACTGAACCATCTTTTGGAAAGGAGGAACGCTGCATTTTGCCCAAAATACAACCTTCACAAACATGTTTTCCGGGTGTCTCAAGTTTGGGCAAAGAGGACACCATTCCAGATTTCTGCAGACGTAGCAAACTAGCAAAATTCAGATGACCAAAGTGTGCATGCCAAAGCTTTGCATCTGACATAGCCTGAGAATCATGTACTGCACATGCCGAATCATTTACAGATCTTTCATAGTCTATGAACTTATATAGCCCATGACATAAAATGCCAGAAGCAATAATCACGTCACCATTTGATAGATCATGAATTGTACATCTGTCATCAACAAATTTCACAACCAAGCCAATCTTGGCTAATGCAAAAACTGATAACAAATTTTTCTTGATCCCTTGCACAAACAAAGCATCTGACAAATTGAAAGAACTACCATCAGAAGTATTCAAAATGATCTTACCAACTCCCATAACAAGATAAGAGGAGTTGTTTACGCATGTAACAATATTCCTTGTAGGGACAGACTCGAGTGAAGAGAAGAAACTACGCTGCGAGGTAATATGTTTGGTCGCCCCACTCTCAAAGTACAAAACATCTGAGTCTACTGCAAACATGCACTGCTCAGATGATAGATCATGAACTGTACATTTGTCATCAACAAATTTCACAACTAAGCCAATCTTGGCTAATGCAGAAACTGATAACAAATTTTTCTTGATCCCTGGCACAAACAAAGCATCTGACAAATTGAAAGAACTACCATCATCAGTAGTCAAAATGATCTTACAAACTCCCATAACAAGATAAGAGGAGTTGTTGGTGCATGTAACAGTATTCCCTATAGGGGCAAGCTCGAGTGAAGAGAAGAAACTACGCTGCGAGGTAATATGTTTGGTCGCCCCACTCTCAAAGTACCAAACATCTGAGTCTACTACAGACATGCACTGCTCATGAGAAGATGGATCAAAACTGCAAACAGTAGTAAATGCCCATTCTTCTTCCTGCATAAGATTAGCAGACTCTGTTTTTGGTGTAGAGGCCTCTACAACAACCATTCTAGCTTCTTTCTTCTTGGCCTCTTTAGCAGCCAGTTTTGGACAGTTCTTTATGATATGATTATTTTCTTTACAATACTTGCAAAACAATTTCTGCAGAATTAGCAGATTTTCTGCTTACTAGTTGAAAAGCTCCATTTTCCTTCATCCTTCTGACTAGCCAGGAAAGCTTGATCTGCAACTCGCATAATGGACATGTTCTCCCTGGACTGATCTTCCTGCAATAGAAGAGAGACTAACTCCTCAAATGACAAGGCATTTGGATTGCCTTTCATCATTAACTGAAGAGTAGAAGCAAAACTCTGATATGAATCAACATAGAATCACCTTCATTCATGTGCTCACTCTCCAACTGTTTTCGGAGGTAAGCAACACGAGCCTCATTCCTAGCTTGGTACAATGTGGTAAGTGTATCCCAAGCATCCTTTGTTGTTCTGCAATAGCAAATGTGAGGAATAATGTCACATTTGATTGACAAAGCTATCAATGCATGTGCCTGGGCATCTTTGCCGTCCCAACGAATTTGCTCTACAATAGGTGCAGTAGAAACCGCAGCACGAACATGAATATGCAGAATATCATCATCTTCAACACCTTCTACATCAGCTTCAGTACCTGCATTTGTAACAGTTGCACGTGTGATAGGACGTTTTTCAACACCCTGCACAATGTTCCACAGTCCTTTTGCAACCAATACATGTCGCATCCTATAAGCCCACAACGGGTAGTTGGTACCATCCAACTTATCCTCAACAGCCAACATATGAAATACATCACTGCTTTCAGCCATGGTCGGTGACTAAAATACCTTGATGCAGAAAAATACCTTGATGCAGAAAATTGACTGTATCTCAAAAAGTTGAACAGAACTGCCGAGACAAATTCTGCAAAACATGTAGCAGACTTCGAGATGCTTATATGGGTGAACTGAAACTGGTATATACCGTTGGCACAAAAAGATGAAATAGCCTACACAAGCACTGCGATAGTGCGTTCAGAGGCCGAAACGAGCTCAGATCGCATTTTTGGCACCACATAGCGAAGGTGTTTTGATCTCGAAAACACGCTGAGTATGCTCACCAAAATTTGTGCGATTCTGAGACTACAATCGCAGGAGTGTCGATGGTGCCCTAGATCAAGCGACGACCTTCTTTGATACCAATTGTTGGAGCTAGACATCTGCAGAAGCACGCAAACAACACAAGGAAGAAGATGAAGCTTGGAGCACAACACATAATACTGAATGTATTACTGGAGAATGTACAAAGATAAATAGCCCATTAGGACAATAGGCTTATATACAAGCTGGGGGAAAAAAACCTCCTAAAGAGGGAAAACAGTGCCCCGACGGTCCTAGTGTGTTCACACACATCACTACCTAAATATATCAACAATATTGAGGAGGCAAAAACTATGCCAAAATGGCTGATGCAGACTTTGTGTGACAGCAAATTAGATGCACCTCTGTCATATCGTACTCAATCAGGCTCTCATAGTGCCTCTTTTGCATCATATTGCTATGCTATGGCTGCATCTAGTTTTTGTTATCAGAATGGGTCTGTTTCATTTGACGAAGCACAAAATTCAAAAAATTGGATGGCTGCTATGCAATCTGAATATGATGCTATAATGAAGAACGGTACTTGGTCTTTATGGGACTTGCCTCCTGGCAAGAAGGCCATTGGCACTAAGTGGGTTTACAAGCTAAAGTGTAAGCCTGATGGAACAATTGATAGGTATAAGGCTAGGCTTGTTGCAAAGGGTTATGCACAAGAAAGAGGCATTGATTTTGATGAGACCTTTGCACCTACATGCCGTATGACTACTGTTCGGAGCATCTGTGCACTTGCATCCCATCATGGTTGGATTGTACATCAGTTGGACATTAAAACTACATTTCTGAATAGTGACTTGCATGAAGAAGTGTATGTTTTTCAGCCTCGTGGCTTTGTGCAGAAAAGGCATGAAAACCAAGTGTGCAGGTTAAAGAATATATGGTTTAAAGCAAGCACCACGTGCTTGGTATGAGAAGATACATGTCTATCTGATTGCACATGGTTTTGAGAACAATCCAACTGAGAGCACCTTATGTGTTAAGCGTGCTACTGATGTGCTTCTGATCATTGTTGTCTATGTTGATGACATGCTTCTCATTGATCCTATTGAGAAGCATAGTGTTGATTTTAAGGCTGATTTGCATGCCTCATTTGAGATGTCTGATTTGGGGCATTTGCATCACTATTTGGGCATTCAGTTTATGCAAGTTGATGGTGGGATGGCTTTGTGTCAAACGAAATATATTGACATATTATTGCATTGTTTTGGCCTTGAAGACTGTAAGCCTATTGCCACTCTTATGGAGACAGGTTTATGATTGAGTCTTCATGATGCTTGAGATGCATTTGATGCTTTCCTCTATCAGCAGGCTGTTGGATGCCTAATTTACTTATGCATTACTTGGCCAGATGTTCAGTTTGTTGTCTCATAGATGAGCAGGTCTATGCATTGCCCAGGTGTCAAGCATTGGTAGGAGGTTAAGCGCATCTTTTGCTACTTAAGTGGTATTCGGCTATTTGGGTTGTTTTATCCCAAGCGGGGATCACTACCGCCATATTTGCATGCTTTTTCTGACTTAGACCGGGCTAGTTGCTATGACACTCGTGTGTCCACTAGTGGCTTTTGCTTCATGCTTGGTAGCTCATGTATATCTTGGTTGAGCAAGAAGCAGCCTACATTGGCCACTTCTAGTTGTGAGGTTGAGTATAGGGCAACTTTCACAACGACTGTTGAGTATGTGTGGCTCAGACGCCTTATGGCTAATTTGGGTGTTGGTCAGTATTCTTCCACCACCATCTTCACTGACAGTCAGAGCACATTGGTAGCTGTGAGGAACCCTGTGTTCCATGCTCACACTAAGCACATTGAGGTGCATTATCATTATGTCAGGGAGAGGTTCTTTGCTGGGGAGATCAGCTTGGCATATGTGCCCACATAGAAGAACATTGCAGACCTTTTCACGAGGGCTCGGCCTAGGGAGAACTTTGAAGCTTTCCGCAAAGCTTTGGGCTTACTTCCTTTTGTGTAGTGATTTCCACATAGCTTGGCACTTCCTTATACCTGAGTGCTAGCTACTTGTTCACCGCATCACTCCCAAGGGGGATTTGTTGATATATTTAGCTAGTGATGTGTGTGAACACTCTAGGACCACCGGGGCACTTTTTTCCCTCTTTAGGAGGTTTTCCCCCCGGCTTGTATATACACCTATTACCCTAATGGGCTACTTATCTTTGTACATTCTAGTGGTAATACATTCAATATTGTGTGTTGTGCTCCAAGCTTCTTCTACTTCCTTATATTGTTCACGTGCTTCCGCAGACGTCTAACTCCAAGAGCCCCAATGCTAACAAACGTCTACAAAAAGCTAAAAATGATAAAATATTTAACTCATAAATTTTATCTCCAGTTTTTTGGGTCTTTTGGCACAAATAGCTTATGGGAGCGCAATTCCTATTTAAATGCCACTTGGATTCACACATAACGTATCTTCAACATGCACACTCTTCTTTTAGAATGTTAGGGCTATCGTTTGAAGATGCTTGCTTGCTCATTCTTCATATGCACACACTATTGTGTGTCATTTTTAGGTATTTGTTACATATATTTTATTCCTCTTGCTTGTTGTTGGTGTTCAAGGTGGTTTTCTAGCATCTACCTCAATTATTGAGGTGCTTGTAGCTATATACATCAAAGAGGGATTTATCTAGCTATTTACACACTCACACACAACACATTGGCTTTAATTTCCATTTACAAGCAATTATACACTGGCTTGGGAAATCTAATACATAATATTGCATTAGTACCCAAAAAAATGCTTCTCTTGGCACTAAAATCACCTCAAATGGAGCTCATTTGTGAATCCTCATAAACCAAGTTGAGTGAGTCTTGGATTGTCACGCAAGTGAAGGAGATGATGCACTTCTTCTTATTCTCAACCACTTCCCTTGCGTATATACACGTTTCAAGCCATGACCTTGCTTCGCTACCATGTTAAGAAAGAAAT